>CALYDF020008438.1:0-11656 GCA_944474145.2 Dicrocoelium dendriticum | reverse complement strand
ACGAACATCTAAGAACGAGCGGCTAAAGTGCGGCTTGCGCTGACCAGTTGGGTTACATTCGCTCGACAAAAGACAACTAATAAGGTTTTAAGGGTAAACGAGATGGAACCGGAGGAGTGCAAGCATACATTAAGGTTGTTATAAAGTTCAGAGCAAAAGGGGCTAAGACGCATCGGCGCGCAGGTACTCAAATCATACTGGGTTGCTAAGGGAATATTACTCAGTTAACCTAAGCCGGAAAAAAGCCAGCGGGTGCGCTGAACTACAACCTAAATAAGTGTCACAGACAATTAAAGGATAACTGGGCATTTAGTAAAAAACGGCTATGCGCTGAAATGAGGAGATACGGAAATTTGCCAGAAGAGAGCTAGTAAAGGTTGAATAACAAAAGGACAGCAAAGGAGAAGAATACTTGTATACATTAAGTTTACTAAGGTAGTCACTTCATATGAGTGAGAAGCGGAGCGGCGCGTAGCTACAGAACTCATGTTAGGGTGCTGGTATGATTGTACCGTGGACAGTGCCAGGTAAAGCTAGTCTGACAGCCAAAAGTTTGCAGATGCAAAGGTCTAAGACGTTACGAGTAAGAGAATGGTTAACTATTAGAATATTGAGGCTAAGGAGCGGCTGGCCGCTGACCTAATGAGATAAAAATGATTGCCAGAAGAGAGCTAAAAAGGTTAAATCTAGCAAGTAGAGTAAACAGGCCGAATGCATGCATACGTTAAGCTTAATAAGGACGTCGCAGCATATGTGACAGAGGCACAGAGGCGCACAGCTCCTGCAGTCATGTTTGGATGCTAAATTGAAAGGGCTAAGAGAGGCTGATCCGGAAAATGCCAGTGAGAGAGCTGAACAAATACATGCGCACACGTCACAGATGTTGCAGCGAGTAACGGACAAATGAACGTCTAGAAAGGTGAGGATAAACAGCGGGTGTGCGCAGATCACCAGAGTTACGTTTGCTGAACGGGAGAGAGCTGAGTATGAATTCGCGATGAAATGACGGTGTACGGGATGAGCGTAAATATACTTTAAGCTTGCAAAATAGTTCAAAGAGTAAGGGTCTGGAATACTGCCGCGTGCGGGCTCTTAAGTCATGCTAGGTGGCTAAGGGAATAGTTTTAAGATAGACTAATCCGGAAAAGTCAGTGAGGCAGCGGGACTTAACCATGAGCAGGTGGGACAGAATTTGCAGCCAGTACTGAATAGATGGACGTCTGGAAAAGTGCAGATAAAGAGCGGCGGTGCGCTGACCCATTGAGTTATGGTCGCATGCTAGAAGGGAGCTAAGAAGGTATTCATGCTTAAAAGGCAGAATACAAGAGGAGCGCAAGTCTACCTTAAGATTGTTAAACACGTCAGAGCATAACAGACTAAAGCGCAGCGGCGCGCTGCTTCGCAACTTGTGCTAGGGTGCTAAGGGAATAGTGCTAAGGTAGACTGTCTTGGGAAAACCTAGTGATACAGCTGGACTCCCACATGAAAAGACGCCATAGACGTTGAAGCGAGTAATGGATAAATGAACATCTAAAAAAGAGACTAAGGAGTAGCTGGGTGCAGACACGATGAGATAAGAATAGTTGCCGGAAGATAGATAAAATATGTTAGAAAGGAGGACAACGAACGGGCGCAGTCCAAGCACGTATTAAGGTGGTTAAACACGTTAGAGAGTATGAGGTAAAAGGGCGGCGGTCCTCTGATACTCAAGTCACGCTAGGGTCCTGGGATAGTAGTACCAAAATGGATAGAGCCAGGATGAGCTAGTCAAAAAGCTAGAAACTTACAGGTAGAAAAGTCGAAGGCGTTACGACGAGTAGCGAGAAATGAACACCTAGAAAGGAGCGGCCACGCTCTGACCATTTAACTTTTGTTTGCACGGAAGGAGAGAGCTAAGAAATGTTTTGTGATGAAAGCGCGGCAAACCGGCGAGAGGCAAGCACTCATTATAGTTGTTTAATACGTCAGATCACATGAGGCTGAATGGCAGCTATGTGCAAATAAGCAAATCAGGCTAGCGGGCGACGGAAAGGGTGCTGCGGTAGCCTGAGCTGGGAAAATCTAGCGTGACAGCCGGACTGCTACGTGAGTAACGGTCAAAGACAGTTCAGGAAGTAATGGAAAGCTGAATCCTAACACTGAGAGGCTAAGAAGCGGTGGTGTGCTGCGAACGATTTATATTTGCTTAGTAGAGGATAGCCAAAGAGGATTAACGCAAGACGCATTAAAGTTGCTGAGAACACAGAGCATATGAGGCAAAGGTGCAACGGCGCGCGGATACTGAGGCCAAGCTAAGATGCCAAGGTTATAGTACCGGGGTGGATAGTGCCAGAAAATACTAGTCCGGAAGCTGGGGGCTTTCAGCGGATACTTCCAAGACCGAACAACGAGCAAAGGATAATTAAACAACTAGAAGAGGTGGCTTAAGCGAGGCCATGCGTTGACTATTTACGTATCATTTCCCCAGCTTGTAACCTTTATGACTTTTGCATTCACACCACGTGATGTCACAGGCTTCCTTGGTGGACTTTGCTGCTCTGCTTTTCTTTACTTTTCTCCTTCCTTCCCCGAGGTTTGCAAGTAGCAACAGAAACGTACCAACGATTCCCTTCTGGTTTGTGGGTCTGCGACTGAATTAACCTACTGCGCTAAAATTGAATCATATCGGGCCTCCAGCACACTCATTCCCTTTCTGGTCTACTTACACTTATCAACTGGAACTGGATGCCCTTATTCAGAGGATTGGACCAGCCATGGCCTGCATGCAAAAGGCCTTATAAACAATTGATTATCACAAAATACCTAAATCAATCCATAACAACCTACCTGTGGTCCCGCCTGTCAATCGTCCAGTCACAAGCTTATGGCAGGTCAGCAATCTCAGTTTGGTCAATCGACAACGAAAAACGAGTTCCCGGTTGAACCAACTGTTTAGCTACCGTGCTCCAGGTCGTGGTGGGTTTTCGTCTGGCAACTAATCCCCCTATAAAATGCCATGTATGCCTGTTTAACAGCATTGCGGCGAGGCGGATGTGACTGGTCTCTAACTAGAGTCTCTGCCCCACGTTTACCTAACTAATCACAATCCCACCATGAATGTCAACTAAGCTTTCCCAAATTATTCACGTGATCGCAATTGCAGTGACAATATTCTAACTCGAACCATAGCTTAACACATGCACGCCAACCTATATGTATGAACACAAAGCTCTAAAGTGCGTGGCGAACTTGCACCAGCTTTTATACCTACACCGATATATGTTGTACCGCTAACATGATCATGCCTACATTGGCGTGTCTCGCATTGCACGAGAATACATAATTCATTTATTTAGTTAGTTATGTTTGTTTGCTAAAAAATAGCCAAGCATGGTTTGCTGATGAAAAGACAGTATACGGGCAGGATGCAAGCATGCCAAAATGTAGTTAATTACGTTAGAGCGGTAAATGCAAAACCGCAGCCACGCGGAGATGCCCATTCATGCTAGCTTGCCAGGGGAATAATACTAAGTTAGACTAAGCCGGGAAAATCCAGTGAGAGCGCTCAGCTCCTACGTGACCAGGCGTCACATACGCTGTAGCGGGTACGGAATATCAGCATTTAGAAACAGGAGGCTAAGGACCGGCTGCGCGCTGACCGGATAAGATAATATTGATGGCTAGAACATAGCTAAAACTGTTTAATTGAAGAAGGGAAGCGAGCGGGCGCAACGCAAGCATAGGTTAATTTTGCTAAGGACGACACAACCTATTAGACACATGCGCAGCGGCAAGCTAATACTCAAGTCATACATTGTGCTAAGGAAATATTGCTAGGGTTGACTAAGCCAGAAAACTTGCTTGAAGGAGCTGAACTCCTACATGAGCAAGTGCCGAAGACGTGGTGGCGAGTAAGAGAAAACTAATCAACTACAAATGTGAGGCTGGGTTAAGACATTTTGCTGATAAATAATATAAGTTTGATCGCTAGGGAGAAGTTAAGTGTTTTGACGGATGAATGGACAACGGAAAAGTAAAATGTATGCGTACGTTAAAGCTGAGGTAGCAAGCAGGAGCTGAGGTTGAATATTTTGGTAGTTGAGTCGTGCGGTACATACTGCGCAGCAGCTAGCGCTTATGCAAAATGTTGAAATGTCTAGTCAGGATAAGGAATACAACGGGAGAGCTGTTATGAGCTTCAAGTACGGTAGAGTATGGTCCCAGAGGTCTGCTGGCCTCCATGAAGTAAGCAGCAGAGCGCAGGGGGAATGGATAGGCAACGACGGGTTGAAGACGCATACCTTTATCTTTGGGACTGCATGAGATCTGCTGGGAAAGCCGCTCAAATATGGTCTGGTGCATTGTCCCACAGCTCGTCCTAAACCCGCCTAAGATTTAAAAGAATAGAGCATGACTGAATGTACGAGCCTATTAAGGGATGAACGAAATTGGTACCCGTTATCGAACGCCTGCAGAGCGTGTAGAATCAGATTTCACACATACGCGTAACCGTAGAGAACTTGGTTTGCACGCGCAAATCTGTGAGCTTTTGACAAAATAATGGGGTGTTGCCAATTGCGAAGAGAATACGAAATGTTTGCCGATGACCGAATGGGCCTCAGCAAGCTCGCGACTGGGTTATTGATATGCAGCTAACAAAAAATAGGGTTAGTTTTCAGTCCGCGCATCCATAAAGGCTTTAGCGCGAGTTTGATTCGCCTGCCACGTTAGTTGAGTGTAAACTGGCCCGGAAGACGCTTGGTGAAAGCTCGTTAGATCTTTCCATTGGCAACACACAACACCGCGGAGCAGTATTCTAGCAGGGGCCTGGCGCAGGTTTTGTATAGAGCAAGCCTAGAGTCTTGCAGTTGCATTGCTTTGAATGTGTGGCATATGAGTTAGCGTGCCGCTGCTGGAAAATGGCACACTAGGTCTTCAAATATCAAGAAACTAAAGTACTGCACACCCAGGTCATGAACTGTAAGGCCATTACCAAATTGTTTGCCCTGAAGCGCTAGTGCTTTAGGCGAAACGATACATTGGTATTTGAGGACGTTACCCTTCGCCGGTGAGAATGCCAAATTCTAAGTGTTGTACCAACATTCCAGAGCCTTGAGATAGCTTTGAAGCTAAGAATGACTGGCCTGCAGCTTTGATTGGTGAATGGAGAACGCCGTTTTGATGTCCTCGGCAAACATGTTGGACATGCCATATTGTATTACCTTCAAACAGTCCATAGTATATAGTACGAACAGTAACGGAGCAATTACACTGCCATGAAATACACCATCTGTTATTGGTTTGTGGAGCAACATACATCAGCTCATCCGTACTATTTGCGTGCGGGATGGGAGGTATGATTAGAACTATGAGATTTTTCGGTCTAAAACTCCGTAGGTTTCAAGCTCTACTAATCTTTACCCGGGTGGTAGTCTGTCTACAGCTTTTCTCATGTCAAGAATGATGACTAGTGCTTGCTTAGCATCAATCTGTGCAGCCATATGGTTAAGATACTCAAATTAGCCAGTCTGACATGGTTCGGACTGTACAAATCCCTGTGGTTTGCTATTGATAATTTTGCGTTTAAGAAGAAATTTCAGCAAGTTTTCCCAAACTATTCTTTCCTACACCTTGGAGCACTAGGCGTGTGGCCGATGGGACAGTAATTTTCTACTTTACCGGCTGCTTGTTCATATATAAATAAATAAATAAAATTTTATTCTCGGTTATGCAAGACACGCAAGCGAGTGCGTGATCAAACAAGTGCAATTATACAGACATGTCATAGCAATTGTAACAGTGACAATCGGAGATTGTTCATACGTTCCTATTAAATACTGTACAAATAAGATAGAAATACAAAGGAAAATAGCCCATTGTCGTGAGTTTGAGCACGTTCGTGTTGGCATAGTCGGCCTGCCATAAAGTGCAGCAACAATTCAGTCAGGAATGGATCAAGTAGTAGAACTGATAAATTATAAAAGAGGTGGTGGAGAACACTTTCAAGCGCTATTATACGATACGTTGGGTTCATGTGAGTGTAGCGTAATGAACAAAGGTGAATGTGCAGAAAAAGACGTGGCTAGGAAATATGCAGATAACAACGTGTCGGGGAGTATCCATCCTGATAGTATATAGGCATGGTCACATTGTCAGTGCGAGCTTATTTTCTGTGACTTGATTCATTGGCGAGTCACCTCCGCCACGCCGCAGTGTGGTTAAACGAACTTCTGTGGCCTTTTATGAAGATTATTGGTTCTGTTAGTCGCAGCCAGGCTACAAGCATAATTTTCGCTGGCTGATGCATGATGGGCACGGGACCGTATCATCCATGGGTCCTGTCACTTCCCGACGGAATGGCGCGGCCCGTGCGGTAGGTAAACTATGAATCAAACATGCTGGCATGTTTTGTATCTGTCATCGGCAGAACCGCGTGATGTCTCCTAGTGGCATCAGGTAATATAATGTTGAACCAGTTAGTAGAGCAAGGAGAATAGCCAAACGCGACCGCTCGGGCCAGAAAAAGCTGCAAGTTGTCCTGAATAATGAACCGGAAATCCTCCCAGTGTAAGTACTGTTGATTGGAGACACTGGCATCCGTGAAAATATGGACGGTAAAAGTAGTGTAGGCTGCTCCAGGTGTGGTAAGTAAAACAATTCAGTAGTATAAAGGGCCGAACTCATTTGTTCTAGCTACAGTGAAAGTATTGTGTGTGAAAGAATTGTGTTAGGATATTTCCAACTTAGTTGCATAGTACAGGCAGGAAAATCTGCCCACCGGTTGGATGAACTGTCCGAGTTGACATTAAATGTCAGCAAGTGAACTCCGAGTAAGAGTTATGGGAAGAAGAGGCGAGCTGAACCCAGTTGTTCAGGCCACAATATGGTGGCATTCATTCAAAATAATAGCTAAATGTTTGTTCATCCGGTAAGTACCAAGGCAGCGTAATAATTATCCATCCATTTCCAGCTAAGGGAATATTGTGCTTCATTGAAGTGTTGAGGTCAAGACAGCGGACGTATCCTCAGGTGCTGGTCACGGGTTCTGTGGAAACCTCGGAGAAAATGACAACGAACAAAGGCAGCCACACAAACAGACAACAACGATGCATCCGAAACTCAGAGCAAAAGTGCATTCGCAAAAGTGCTTTCACTAATGAACCTCACATTATATGTATCATTATAAACTAAACATCTCATGTACATGGGTTCCATAAAAAATTAGATTAGCTGCGCCGTGAAAAGCGCCGCCGCAGAGAACTGGTTGGATATACGCCATATTTCATTGAGAGTGTAAATGCATTAAGTAGAACAAGAATATCTTGTCCGCCGATTATTATCAGTGCATTTAGGCAATCATTAGGGCCAGGGTGTAGTGACCAATTGTGTAACCGAATTACTCTGTTTACAGAACGTGGGTCGTAGGTATTTGCGTCCAGCGAGTTGTACGTAAGTACGGGCACAACGGTTGGTAAGGTCGCTTTGATGTCAGTGAAAAACGGCAGAAGCGACTATTGAGAATACTAGATATTTCTTTGGGGTCACTAACAACGGGCTTATCGGAGAGCCGCAAAGAGATGAAGGACGTTGCTGTACGATTGTTGCTATATTTCAGTAGCTGCTTACGGGACTTGAATATTTTGTTGGTGCTATGGGCAGCGCGCTCATCAGCTAACTTAACTAGCACCTGGGAGTGTTGCCAGATTTTATGACTTTGCTTATGCAAACAAGGATAGGAAAAGCATGAGTCTTAGAGTACAAATGACGCATTTTTCGGAGATTCATATGCACCCTTTTTCTATGGGATGAACGCGTTGTCGGCTTCGACCTGTGACTGCGTCTTAGCGGAGCTACCGCGTCTAAACAGTTGTTGATGTTGTATAGATCACGGGCGGCGGTGTCCAAATCCTTTGACAAGAAAACATTATCCCAATTGGCTGACCGGACAAGCATAGAAAATCTATCCCAGTTGGTGTTTCTGAACGTCCGAGACTCACCAGCTAGGCTAGTTAAAAATAGGTGTGCTAAAAAGCCAACCGAATAGATGAACTACCTTGTGGTCCCTTCCTGGAATGTTGTCTTTCCACTACTGACAGCGTCCGAGCTGACAAGTGTAAATATAAGTCCAGCGTGTCCCAGAGCCTAGTCGCTACTTGGACGCGTTTGCTCCAGTTGTTCGCGTACAAAGTGTCAGCAAAGCTCCTTAGCTGAGAGGTGCACCCTGGCCATTCCAAGAGATATGTAACATAATAAAGTCAGCATACACTATCCTGTGGCGTAGGGACATTTTTGAAACCTCGGTGAAGCGGTTTTAATTTCGTTAACTTTGGCATTAGAGGCAGGTGCGGTTTGTTTATATACAACCAATTAAGGTGTCAAGTGTAACCCATTCGTCTGGAGCCATGTTGAATCACCACTGGCACCATTTTTTACAGTTCAAAGTTCAACGCACCAAAGGCATGTCGGACTTAAATAAGGCATCCCCACTGCGTTAGTTGGCACGTTCATTGTAGAACGTGGTGTACCCAGGGATATTTAGAGCGTTGTCAGGTGTGCTTGCGGACTGCCGTTTCTGTGATCAGAACCATTTGTGGGTAGAGGAGAAGAACAAGTGGACCGAGATAGTGCAATTTATGATTTATTTATCTTGCGGTGATAAGGAATCTATTTTAGGTTTGTTTGCACGCGTCAATAAAGAGTGCAACAGATGTTTACTTGCAGGCAATGCACATGATGCCGGTGTTGTTTCCCAGCGGTCTGGGAAGACGCACTGAAGTGATTGGCCAAATACATTATTGTGGGTCCACTGGTCGCCCCCTGGTGACTTGCTAGAGGATCGCAAGATAGTGGTTTAGTAAGGTAACGGGTCTAACGGCTCATTTCTAAGCGCAAAGTTCTTTAAACTGCCACATTATTATGTTGCTGTAGTAGGCGCAGAATCCTTGTCATAGACACGTATTTCTTGCAGTGGCTTCTTGTCAGCTCCTGTGCAGGGTTGGTTTCTTGGTGCCAAGGCGTAGTGGGAAGGTTATTAGGGTCCCTAGGATGGACCGATTGTGGATAGATGGAACAACATGATTGGGGGAAAGACAGATACGTCAACGCTCTTTGACGGCAAAGACGGATCGCTCTAGGTGGGCGTCAACTGCGCGTTAACGTCGGCAAGTTACACATTTGTAGGAAAGTTGAGGACACCAAAGAATTGAGGGATGAATTTGCACTTCATAGGTGAAGGCTTCGCACTTGTATATTCATGGAATGGCAAGGTATGGTACTGCTGAATATGTGCCTTCAACCTGCCAAGAGTATAGTGGGGATTGCTGGAGCTACCCAAATAATATAACCGGCTGTTTTGGGAAAGCGGTAACGAACGTGGGAGGTTTTAGAGCAGAATAAGAGCAAGTACCAGCACTTGATGGATTGAGCTTATTGGCCCATGCCCTTTAGTGTCCCATAAAATAAGGACGGGGGTAAGGAGGCTTGTTTTCTGCAATTACCTTTTGCAGATTCACGGACTTTGGCTGTCCAAATTTTGGAAGGGATTGTTTGCAGAAGGGTCTGCATCATTAGTACTTCTTTTTGCTGGATAGTACCGTAAGAACTATGCTCCGTACCAGAAGCTATCAAGCGTCGTGAGTTGGCCGATTGTTTATAATAAAGGCGCGGACTGCCAAGTTTAGAGCTTCGAGTAGGTAACGCTTAGCTTGTAGCTGGGGTAGCCTAGCATTGACCACAGTCCCAATAGACGACTGAGATCTTGGCGAAGTTGGTTCGCTGGGTATCGGCTACCTTGCCTTAGTCCAAGCGTTTGCATGTACCATTCGGTACTCAATTAGTTTTGGTTAACGTTTCTATGAATCCTGGGTTCGCGGGTCTTGCAAAAATCTTTACTGTGTTCGTTGTAAATATGGTTAGCAGACCCCTTTGCCGTGCGTTACAAGGTATTTGTGGGTTTCCGCAGGATGCGTATGCAGTGTTGCGTTTGCTCATGTTGGTGGGAATAGCGTGCGAAAGGATAGACAAGGTTGCTGGCTCGGTATTAGAATCGCACATATCGGAGTCATAATTCGGCAACGCTCTGGATATTACCTTTTCTGCAGTATCACAGATTAGCATAGCTGCTGCTTCTCGATATTTGCCGAATTCTGGTAAAATTGCTTTGGGGGAGACACCTCTTTGTTGTTGTGACGAATCCATATCAACGGCGCTCATTAATGTAAGGCAGGTGTCGGACGTTGCATCTTCAGTTTCAGGTTAGGCTTTTGAAAATAAATAACTAAATATTTTATTCTCGAGTATGCGAGGCACGCCCATGGAGGCATGTTCATGGATCTACAACTGTACAGACATTTATTGGCAAATGTAACACTGACAGTAGAAATTTGTTCATATGCCCATGATTAAAACTGTACAATGGTGGAAATGCGAAAACTTATTTGGTTGCCGTGAGATCGGGACCCGTTTGTTAGGGCGTAGTCAGTCTACCATATATTTCAGTCATACCTTGGCTAAAGATAGTTTGAGAATCCTGTGTGATCCATTGAAAGATATTTGAAGAGCACGCTCGAGAGATTTAGGACAATATAGTGTATTCGTGCATAAGTAACGCAAAGGTCAATGGTGGTATTGTAGAAAGTACAGAGACGACAGTATATGCTTGCAATTGTACAAAGAAGAGACAACACGCTATGCGGCTGTAAAAGTTCCACTGTAACGAACTTATCTAGAATTGTGAAGCTAGTTGATCTGCTAATGTGAAGTTATGGGCTGTGATTTTATTCGGTGGCGAGTCACATTCGCCACGTTGCAGTGTTTCTAAATGGTCATTTGTGGCTTTTTATAGGGAGAACGCTTGCCGGGCGGAAACTCACCACGTCCTGCAACACTGCCATCGATGCATTGAATAGCAATTTGTAGCTGGTTAGGTTTTTTTAAACGTTTGTTTGCTTCGTTATTTGCAGTGGAGTTGCGTCCCGATTTTCTGCTGGCTGATGGGTTAGGCAAGTGTCTATTGCGTTCCTGGGTCTGTTCTGTGTTGAACAAATGACTTTGCCCGATTGGGAGATCAGAAACTAAACACTTTTTGTATATGATGTGTTGACCATCTGCAGAACCACGTGAATTCTCCGAGGTATATACATTAAAATATGTTGCATTGTCTTTGAAGTTTTGAAGGATAGGATATGGTTCCGAAAGGAGCATCGCAGTTCACTCGGGGTATGTAGTATAATTGATTGAAAAAACATATAAATAAATAAATAAATATTTTATTCTCGACTATGCGAGGCACGCCAATTGAGGCATGATCAGGTATGTACAGCTGTACATACATTTTATGGGAACCGTAGTGACAGTAGAAAATTGTTCATATGTCCATGCTTGGAACTGTGCAATAGTGAACCTGCGAAACAAAGATTTGGTTGTAGTGGGATCGGGATCCATATGTTTGGACATAAACGCTCTGCCATATATCGCATTCACACCTCGACTAATAATAGATTGATAATCCTGAGTGATCCATTGGAAGATTATTGAAGAGCAAGCTATCCAGTATGATGATTCTAATTGAGCTGCCAGTGTGAAGTTATGGGCTGTAACTTTATTCGGTGGCGAGTCACATTCGCCACGTTGCAGTGTTGTTAAAAAGACATTTGCGGCTTTTTATAGGGAGAAAGCT
>CALYDF020008437.1:0-11644 GCA_944474145.2 Dicrocoelium dendriticum | reverse complement strand
AAACAATGTCAATTTTAAATGATTAAAATCAACTAACAGCTTAATCAGACCATCTTGCATTTTGATTTGCTCAGTAATTGCCAACAGGATTAGGACCCAGTTGTGTGTGGGTTTTGGAAGGATTTTATTTTATTTGATGAATATATAATCCGATGATGAACACCAAGGGTTACGGTGTGGCATAAGAAAGCAAATTAGCTTCTTTCTGAACGAAGATTGAGGTAACATAGGTGGACCTTGACAATGGGAGTAAAGCGTCTTCTTGGTAAATACCCCAGTTAAAGGTGAATGCAGTAGAGGCAGTTCACAAAATCTTAGTAACCTGTGCACACCTGTAAGAATGATACTTTAACCCTAGAACAAGTGTTGGCTGTACTCCGATACCCGATATATCTCGCGACAGCACTTTACGCTCCACACAACCGACTTATAATCCATGATGTATTTGACTTTTTTGGAAGTTCTTTCGTATTTTTCGAACAGAAGCTTTGCTTAATGTTTTTCACAGCGAACTTTACACTTAAGTCGCATTTTTGTATCTTGACAGCTGATATAGTATGGCTTACATGTGTAAACGTTCGGCTGATTCCACGGCTGTACAAATATAGAGAGTAAAAGGCATCATATTCGGCCTATTTTCCTTTTCTACTATCAAAAATCAAAAATGTCGTTCAAGCAGGCCAAATGTTATCGGCTGTGTATGGAGTTGACAGAACGCCAGTGCCAATCCAGGTTGGCAAAATTTTGGACCTGCCTTAATGTATTAATCAAGTGCATTAATTAATTTATTGCCTAAACTATGTAACTTGTTGGCATTAATTGGTGCAAACTAACAAATAACAGCTACTGGAATCGGTGAAAATAAATTTATCGATGTTGACTATGCACAATCATTTGAAATGCTTTGGTTTCATCTCAAAGCTTGACATATGGGTTTTTCAGGTTTTTAATAAAGAAAACTTTTACAGTCACGTTGGATTTCGGGTTGTGCTTCACAAACATCAAAAATGATTCATTTTTGAAGCGCATCTTTAATGGGGACGAGAAATGGGTTGTCTGCAACAATGTTACATGCAAGAGCTTATGGAAAAAATTTGATGTACCAGCTCAAAGCTCTTTGAAAGCTGATATTCATCCAAAATAGGTGATGTTATAATTTTGGTGGAATTTTAACTGAATTGTTTATTTTGACTTTCTAACGGACAACCCAACACCATTCTAAAGTGTACGGTCATCAGGTGGACAAAGGGCATTATTTACAAAAACAGAAAAGGGCAGATTTAATCAATAGAAAAGGTGCAATGTTTCATCAAAACAATGCGAGATTTCACATAAGTTTGCTAACTCTCCAAAAGCTTTTACAACTTGGATGGTATGTGTTACCACATGCACCACATTCTCCAGATCTGGCACCTTCTACCTGTTATTTCTTTCTGTCTCGACACCGTTTTTACACGGTTAAATCTTTAGTAATCGAGGAGACCCAAGTCATCTGCATCAGTATTTTGCCAGCAATGAAAATATTTTAAAAGCTTAGAGTCATGCCACTGCCAGAAAGATGGCAAAATGTATCGGGTCAGAATAAAGAATATATAATATGGTAAATGATTTATTCACTATAAGAAATAGTTTTTTATTTTCGTTTCAAAATACGAACTTACTTTCCGAACAACCAGATACAACTGGCAAAAAGCATTTTTTCACGGCTTCCATAGGATCACTGGATTGGGGATTATAAGATGATTATTTAAATTGACAGGATAAAGGAAATTCTGGTTTGAGGTGACTCACCGTTATTCACATGAATACATGCCGGGGTGGTCACCGCCACGTAAAGGAGCCGATTATTTAAACTCTGCGTTAATTCATCTTTCAATGGAAACAACCTGTCACGAAAGCGTTGCTACTATCCAGGAACCAAATGCGGACATATTTCTTTTCGTATCCGGTGCCAGGAGCACAGTATATACCTGACAAGCTACGGTAGGTATGGTGGAACCTGAGCTGCGGTTTTCAAACTGATGAGGGTCATCCAAACGCGTCTGGACTGAGATCCTTTAATGATTAAGCATTTCACATTTTGTCCAGACAGCCGACAGGCAAGAGTTTTGCCGATATTTGCAAATGTCTACTTTTGGCACGAGCGTGATGCTTGCGCCTCGCCAGCTGTTAGGTAATTTGTTTTGTGGGAAGCACAGTGTGTAAAGTTGGGTAGAGGGTCTGACAATTAATCTGCACACTCCTTATGAACGACAGGAAACAAATTATCCGGAACAGATAATTCGCCCCTGGCAACCTTGCTAATTCCATAGGCATTCCTATGCTGTTCCTACAAGGTGAGTTATATGAACTTAGCTGCAACTCAGCATGATATATCAAAGACTGAAATGCTATCCCAGTGGCAAATTTAGGCTTTAGTTCTTCAACATCCAAATTTGACTGCGTGCCCACGTGGCTGACTCCGAGTAACTGTAACCACATTTTAGTTATTTCTTACTTTTTATGCTTTCCGAGTTAGGTTTGAACGTATACAGGTTTGTAAGGATGCCATTTACTTGTTTATAAAGCGATCGAGACTTTAGTCATCTGATGTCTTTGCGTTTAACAAACTTTTCAGTGAACCAAACCAGTCGTTTGAGCCGAGAATCTATCGGCATAGATAACAATTGGACCACAGGGTTTGAATCTGTAGATTGGGTAACAAGTTAGCTGGTCACAATCTTTCGATACCTCCACATTCTTCCATAAACTAAAGTCTTTGGAAGCTACTGTTTCAAGCAGTCACTGAATGTTTTATCCAAGGCTTTTGCTACGCGTGAATTACCGATATTTAGAAAGAGTGCGCTTTTTTTGGTTCATCTTTCTACAGACAACGGAAGATAAGTTCACGATGGAATGGTCAGAGCTCCCGTTCTGTGCCCCAATGTAGACAGAAAACGCTTTCGGTTTGCTAACAAATGCTATGCTACTGGTTGCTTCTAACCTGATTGGAGATTGCACGACTTTCTGTTTTCCAAGACTCATAGTGCCACGCGTCACATATATTCAAATTGCCGGAAACCATGCACAGTACGCTTTCTAGGTATTCGAGTATCGCAGCTGTACTTAAGTCGTTAAATTCGTCTATTGCTGGGCTGGAACACTTGGGGGATTAATGCAGATATCAGCTAATAAAATGCGAAGTATAACTGGGCAGGATTTTCGGTTTTCAATTCACGAATTAACAGCTGATGCCTTAACAGCTGTAGCGTAGAATGTTTTGAATAGACCTGCGCCATGTATAATCACAGTAGATGATAACGCAACCTGTGCGGTTCCTCTGTGTACTTTTGTGGTAAACACGGTAATAACTAAATGCGTTGAGTTTCACAATTCCATCAGTACTAACAACGTGAATCCAGTTTCTATGCAGCATAATGATAGGCACGCGAGGGTATTCACTACATTCCATGACACTTGTCGTACTCTAATGTTGCGAGTGACATTGGGATGTTAGCTATGCGCAATTTAATTAGTAGCATACTTCCGAAATCTTTCCTCCGAAGTGTAACCCATACCGAGTGCATTTTGTATAATCCCTTGGAATCTTGCCGCTTCGAGTTATTTTGTGTTTTACAGTCTGACGCGGGAAACTGACCAGTTCAAATCCGCGAATGTACGCGGAAATGAGAAGCTAACTCGAAAAAGACATTTATATATATATATATATATATATATATATATATATAAATGACTTTTTCGAGTTAGCTTCTCATTTCCGCGTACATTCGCGGATTTGAACTGGTCAGTTTCCCGCGTCAGACTGTAAGACACAAAATAACTCGAAGCGGCAAGATTCCAAGGGATTATACAAAATGCACTCGGTATGGGTTACACTTCGGAGGAAAGATTTCGGAAGTATGCTACTAATTAAATTGCGCATAGCTAATATCCCAATGTCACTCGCAACATTAGAGTACGACAAGTGTCATGGAATGTAGTGAATACCCTCGCGTGCCTATCATTATGCTGCATAGAAACTGGATTCACGTTGTTAGTACTGATGGAATTGTGAAACTCAACGCATTTAGTTATTACCGTGTTTACCACAAAAGTACACAGAGGAACCGCACAGGTTGCGTTATCATCTACTGTGATTATACATGGCGCAGGTCTATTCAAAACATTCTACGCTACAGCTGTTAAGGCATCAGCTGTTAATTCATGAATTGAAAGCCGAAAATCCTGCCCAGTTATACTTCGCATTTTATTAGCTAATATCTGTTTAATCCCTCAAGTGTTCCAGCCCAGCAATAGACGAATTTAACGACAGAATTACAGCTGCGATACTCGAATACCTAGAAAGCGTACTGTGCATGGTTTCCGGCAATTTGAATATATGTGACGCGTGGCACTATGAGTCTTGGAAAACAGAAAGTCGTGCAATCTCCAATCAGGTTAGAAGCAACCAGTAGCATAGCATTTGTTAGCAAACCGAAAGCGTTTTCTGTCTACATTGGGGCACAGAAAGGGAGCTCTGACCATTCCATCGTGAACTTATCTTCCGTTGTCTGTAGCAAGATGAACCAAAAAAAGCGCACTCTTTCTAAATATCGGTAATTCACGCGTAGCAAAAGCCTTGGATAAAACATTTAGTAACTGCTTGAAACAGTAGCTTCCAAAGACTTTAGTTTATGGAAGAATGTGGAGGTATCGAAAGATTGTGACCAGCTAACTTGTTACCCAATCTACAGATTCAAACCCTGTGGTCCAATTGTTATCTATGCCGATAGATTCTCGGCTCAAACGACTGGTTTGGTTCACTGAAAATTTTGTTAAACGCAAAGACATCAGATGACTAAAGTCTCGATCGCTTTATAAACAAGTAAATGGCATCCTTACAAACCTGTATACGTTCAAACCTAACTCGGAAAGCATAAAAAGTAAGAAATAAGTAAAATGTGGTTACAGTTACTCGGAGTCAGCCACGTGGGCACGCAGTCAAATTTGGATGTTGAAGAACTAAAGCCTAAATTTGCCACTGGGATAGCATTTCAGTCTTTGATATATCATGCTGAGTTGCAGCTAAGTTCATATAACTCACCTTGTAGGAACAGCATAGGAATGCCTATGGAATTAGCAAGGTTGCCAGGGGCGAATTATCTGTTCCGGATAATTTGTTTCCTGTCGTTCATAAGGAGTGTGCAGATTAATTGTCAGACCCTCTACCCAACTTTACACACTGTGCTTCCCACAAAACAAATTACCTAACAGCTGGCGAGGCGCAAGCATCACGCTCGTGCCAAAAGTAGACATTTGCAAACATCGGCAAAACTCTTGCCTGTCGGCTGTCTGGACAAAATGTGAAATGCTTAATCATTAAAGGATCTCAGTCCAGACGCGTTTGGATGACCCTCATCAGTTTGAAAACCGCAGCTCAGGTTCCACCATACCTACCGTAGCTTGTCAGGTATATACTGTGCTCCTGGCACCGGATACGAAAAGAAATATGTCCGCATTTGGTTCCTGGATAGTAGCAACGCTTTCGTGACAGGTTGTTTCCATTGAAAGATGAATTAACGCAGAGTTTAAATAATCGGCTCCTTTACGTGGCGGTGACCACCCCGGCATGTATTCATGTGAATAACGGTGAGTCACCTCAAACCAGAATTTCCTTTATCCTGTCAATTTAAATAATCATCTTATAATCCCCAATCCAGTGATCCTATGGAAGCCGTGAAAAAATGCTTTTTGCCAGTTGTATCTGGTTGTTCGGAAAGTAAGTTCGTATTTTGAAACGAAAATAAAAAACTATTTCTTATAGTGAATAAATCATTTACCATATTATATATTCTTTATTCTGACCCGATACATTTTGCCATCTTTCTGGCAGTGGCATGACTCTAAGCTTTTAAAATATTTTCATTGCTGGCAAAATACTGATGCAGATGACTTGGGTCTCCTCGATTACTAAAGATTTAACCGTGTAAAAACGGTGTCGAGACAGAAAGAAATAACAGGTAGAAGGTGCCAGATCTGGAGAATGTGGTGCATGTGGTAACACATACCATCCAAGTTGTAAAAGCTTTTGGAGAGTTAGCAAACTTATGTGAAATCTCGCATTGTTTTGATGAAACATTGCACCTTTTCTATTTATTAAATCTGCCCTTTTCTGTTTTTGTAACTAATGCCCTTTGTCCACCTGATGACAGTACACTTTAGAATGGTGTTGGGTTGTCCGTTAGAAAGTCAAAACAAACAATTCAGTTAAAATTCCACCAAAATTATAACATCACCTATTTTGGATGAATATCAGCTTTCAAAGAGCTTTGAGCTGGTCCATCAAATTTTTTCCATAAGCTCGTGCATGTAACATTGTTGCAGACAACCCATTTCTCGTCCCCATTAAAGATGCGCTTCAAAAATGAATCATTTTTGATGTTTGTGAAGCACAACCCGAAATCCAACGTGACTGTAAAAGTTTTCTTTATTAAAAACCTGAAAAACCCATATGTCAAGCTTTGAGATGAAACCAAAGCATTTCAAATGATTGTGCATAGTCAACATCGATAAATTTATTTTCACCGATTCCAGTAGCTGTTATTTGTTAGTTTGCACCAATTAATGCCAACAAGTTACATAGTTTAGGCAATAAATTAATTAATGCACTTGATTAATACATTAAGGCAGGTCCAAAATTTTGCCAACCTGGATTGGCACTGGCGTTCTGTCAACTCCATACACAGCCGATAACATTTGGCCTGCTTGAACGACATTTTTGATTTTTTGATAGTAGAAAAGGAAAATAGGCCGAATATGATGCCTTTTACTCTCTATATTTGTACAGCCGTGGAATCAGCCGAACGTTTACACATGTAAGCCATACTATATCAGCTGTCAAGATACAAAAATGCGACTTAAGTGTAAAGTTCGCTGTGAAAAACATTAAGCAAAGCTTCTGTTCGAAAAATACGAAAGAACTTTCAAAAAAGTCAAATACATCATGGATTATAAGTCGGTTGTGTGGAGCGTAAAGTGCTGTCGCGAGATATATCGGGTATCGGAGTACAGCCAACACTTGTTCTAGGGTTAAAGCATCATTCTTACAGGTGTGCACAGGTTACTAAGATTTTGTGAACTGCCTCTACTGCATTCACCTTTAACTGGGGTATTTACCAAGAAGACGCTTTACTCCCATTGTCAAGGTCCACCTATGTTACCTCAATCTTCGTTCAGAAAGAAGCTAATTTGCTTTCTTATGCC
Source organism: Dicrocoelium dendriticum (assembly GCA_944474145.2). Lineage (NCBI taxonomy): Eukaryota > Metazoa > Platyhelminthes > Trematoda > Plagiorchiida > Dicrocoeliidae > Dicrocoelium > Dicrocoelium dendriticum. The sequence continues at coordinate 4,402 of CALYDF020008437.1, read as the reverse complement.
ACACCGTAACCCTTGGTGTTCATCATCGGATTATATATTCATCAAATAAAATAAAATCCTTCCAAAACCCACACACAACTGGGTCCTAATCCTGTTGGCAATTACTGAGCAAATCAAAATGCAAGATGGTCTGATTAAGCTGTTAGTTGATTTTAATCATTTAAAATTGACATTGTTTTTTTCCTGTGGGGAAATAGGTGATTCCTGCTTCACTAATCCGTGTCGGAGAAGGCTGTGGAGCATCTGTGTCCGAGGAGCAACGTGGCATTTTGGACCGGAGTTTATAACGCATCAGGTGTCCAAGTTTCGTGATCAGTCCACACAAGACCTTGTGCACACAAACCAGGTAAATTTGTTAACATTCTAGCACCCCTATTTTATTTACAAATCACCCATAACCCGCCTACGTATCTGATATCTAAATGTACATCACTGTAAAAGTTAATTTGTTCCCAATTGATAACCTGCACGAACTACATAATGAGTAGAGTGCGCCGAATTTATACAGTCTAACACGTGGAGTAAGATAGCACCAATAATTCTACTTAGGTTATTCGGATATACTGACAATCCAGGCATCAAACACACCAAATTGTTGGTGCGTTGGTAGACCTGAAAATCCTCATTTTTGTCTGAGCATCATACTGCCTGCTCATATCATCTACAATTACATATGTAGCACACGCCATCACATTCTAAAGACAGAAGCTGATTTCAACGGGAATGGGCTGTTGGTAGTGACAGTGTTTAGTGTCGTAGTTGACGAATTCATTTCCCACTTGTCATGCTGCTATATATTGAACCGCTATTGTATACTTCACCTCGGTTGACATATACAACGATTATAAAATATAGGAACATTGACTCCGGAAGCGTCAGCATTCACCGGGCACTATAAGATGATAAAGAAAAAATTTTGTAATCCAACGGTCAGCGTACTTGCATTCTAGCTTTAGTTTACGTGTAAGTTTGGTACTAGAACCTCGTTTTTACTTCTGTCTATCATGAAGTTTAGAAACCCCTATTGTTGATTTGGTCTGCAATGCTATAGTAAAATGCGGAACATATTCCCAGCCTAGTGTCAGAGGCAATTCACTTACTAGTATGACACAAAGTACCAAAACATGGCTAGTAGGTTTGAGTTGAGTTTGCTGTGATGTAAAACACAAGCGACTGCAATATTTCCTCCGAAGTGTAACCCATACCGAGTGCATTTTGTATAATCCCTTGGAATCTTGCCGCTTCGAGTTATTTTGTGTCTTACAGCCTGACGAGTGAAATTGACCAGTTCATATGCGCGAATGTACGCGAAAATGTGAAGCTAACCCGAAAAAGACATATATATATATAGCAACAGTCTACGAATAGACAAGAGCCATCAGAAACCAAAGAATTCAAAAGATGGTATATAAATAGTAAAAGAAAACACACACAACACATAAAAGTCCATGGCTTCGTCAGGGGGCGATATAGTACCCGGTTGCCCTAGCCGAAGTAGGGTGTTGACTTAGGGGACAACACCCCTAACCGTTGGCAGATTAGCCTGCCCGCAAGGCAGCGGAGCGAATTCAGGGAATTACGCCCATTGGGAGCCGGTGACCGATTGCTCAGCTCATTCGCCTTTCTTTTGTTGCTTTGTCAAACAGGAGCCCAATGCTTTCCAGAATTACCGCATAAAGTTATTGGAATACAATGCTTCACCAAGATGAAACAAGGGGTAGTGACTTTATTTAGTGGCGAGTCAGGTCCGCAATGACACAGTGTTGTTAAACAGACATATGTGGTTACTTATAGGGAGAACGCTTGCCAGGCGAAAACCCACCACATCCTGGAACACTGCCGCAGAACCATTTGATGGAACGAGAAAGTCCTGAACCACCCAGCTGGCATCACGAAGAGGTTGTTCGGCAAGTCAACCACTCGAAAGGAAAAAATCAAATCAAGTTGAGGAAAAAGTATAAAAAAATTTAACTAAATTAATTTCGATGCATTACTAAACTGTACCCTTTATTAATCTTTATAGAGGTGTTAAATGGCATGGTCACATTTAGAAGCTACACCAAAAATTTAAGTTGACATAGTATGGAAAACCATTAGCCTCTTTTTATTTAGCTTTTACTCAGGTCATCACTGGTTTTGAATGGGTCAGCCACAGACAAATCTTGCTTGACCATCCGTTCTTTCTACCTCTGCTATCCAATCCGTTTACTCGAAAGCAATTACAAACAATTATTTCCAACGCTGTACACCCTTGGGAATATTCCTGATCGTTGCAATCAGGTCGTTGTTAGTTTGTACCTAGGTATAGGTAACAAACTAACAACGACCTGATTGCAACGATCAGGAATATTCCCAAGGGTGTACAGCGTTGAAAATAATTGTTTGTAATTGCTTTCGAGTAAACGTATTTGATAGCAGAAGTAGAAATAACGGATGGTCAAGCAAGATTTGTCTGTGGCTGACCCATTCAAAACCAGTGATGACCTGAGTAAAAGCTAAATAAAAAGAGGCTAATGGTTTTCCATACTATGTCAACTTAAATTTTTGGTGTAGCTTCTAAATGTGACCGTGCCATTTAACACCTATATAAAGATTAATAAAGGGTACAGTTTAGTAATGCATCGAAATTAATTTAGTTAAATTTTTTATAATTTTTCCTCAACTTGATTTGATTTTTTCCTTTCGAGTGGTTGACTTGCCGAACAACCTCTTCGTGATGCCAGCTGGGTGGTTCAGGACTTTCTCGTTCCATCAAATGGTTCGGCGGCAGTGTTCCAGGATGTGGTGGGTTTTCGCCTGGCAAGCGTTCTCCCTATAAAAAACCACATATGTCTGTTTAACAACACTGTGTCATGGCGGACGTGACTCGCCACTAAATAAAGTCACTACCCCTTGTTTCATCTTGGTGAAGCATTGTATTCCAATAACTTTATGCGGTAATTCTGGAAAGCATTGGGCTCCTGTTTGACAAAGGAACAAAAGAAAGGCGAATGAGCTGAGCAATCGGTCACCGGCTCCCAATGGGCGTAATTCCCTGAATTCGCTCCGCTGCCTTGCGGGCAGGCTAATCTGCCAACGGTTAGGGGTGTTGTCCCCTAAGTCAACACCCTACTTCGGCTAGGGCAACCGGGTACTATATCGCCCCCTGACGAAACCATGGACTTTTATGTGTTGTGTTGTGTTTTCTTTTACTATTTATGTACCTTCTTTTGAATTCTTTGGTTTCTGACGGCTCTTGTCTATTCTTACACTGTTGCTATATATATATATATATATATAAATGTCTTTTTCGAGTTAGCTTCTCATTTCCGCGTACATTCGCGGATTTGAACTGGTCAGTTTCCCGCGTCAGACTGTAAGACACAAAATACTCGAAGCGGCAAGATTCCAAGGGATTATACAAAATGCACTCGGTATGGGTTACACTTCGGAGGAAATTTGCAGTCGCTTGGTGTTTACATCACAGCAAAACTCAACTCAAACCTACTAGCCACTGTTTTGGTACTTTGCGTCATACTAGTAAGTGAATTGCCTCTGACACTAGGCTGGGAATATGTTCCGCATTTTACTATAGCACTGCAGACCAAATCAACAATAGGGGTTTCTAAACTTCATGATAGACAGAAGTAAAAACGAGGTTCTAATACCAAACTTACAAGTAAACTAAAGCAAGAATGCAAGTACGCTGACGGTTGGATTACAAAATTTTTTCTTTATCATCGTAAAGTGCCCGGTCGATTCTGACGCTTCCGGAGTCAATGTTCCTATATTTTATGATCGTTGTATATGTCAACCGAGGTGAAGTATACAATAGCGGTTCAATATATAGCAGCATGACAAGTGGGAAATGAATTCGTCAACTACGACACTAAACACTGTCACTACCAACAGCCCATTCCCGTTGCAATCAGCTCCTGTCTTTAGAATGTGATGGCGTGTGCTACATATGTAATTGTAGATGATATGAGCAGGCAGTATGATGCTCAGACAAAAAATGAGGATTCTCAGGTCTACCAACGCACCAACAATTTGGTGTGTGTGATGCCTGGATTGTAAGTATATCCGATTAACCTAAGTAGGATTATTGGTGCTATCTTACTCCACGTGTTAGACTGTATAAATTCGGCGCACTATACTCAGTATGTAGTTCGTGCATGTTATCAATTGGGAACAAATTAAATTTTACATTGATGTACATTTAGATATCAGATATGTAGGCGGGTTATGAATGATTTGTAAATAAAATTAGGGTGCTAGAATGTTAACAAATTTACCTGGTTTGTGTGCACAAGGTCTTGTGTGGACTGATCACGAAACTTGGACACCTGATGCGTTATAAACTCCGGTCTTGAATGCCACGTTTCTCCTCGGACACAGATGCTCCACAGCCTTCGCCGACACG
>CALYDF020008436.1:0-11665 GCA_944474145.2 Dicrocoelium dendriticum | reverse complement strand
TCTGAGGGTTGGTACAAAAATGGTACAAGGATTGAGGCATCTCTCGTATCATGATAGGCTGCTCAGGTTGCAGATATTTTCGCTGCACTATAGGCTCCTTCGGGGAGACCTGATTCTTACTTACCGTATATTGACCAACAAGATTGGGCCTGATCTAACTGGACTGTTCCATCCGGCTCAGATACCATCTCTTCGTGGTCACCCTCTGAAGCTGCATAAGCCCAGAGCTGACTTTCGTTTATCACGCAAGGTCATCGAACCATGGAATGCATTAGCTAGCGAAGTAGTATTAGCGCCAACGGTGAAGGAGTTTGAACATCGACTCGCCGCCCTTGGGTTGCAGTTTCAGACCTTTCCTTTTGATCCTTAACTTCTACATCCATTTCCTTGGCTTCTCACACCTATTACTATTACTGTCTTATCCACACATTCTCTCCTGTACTACAGTTATCATTATTGTTATTTTTTGTTTCCTTTCTGTTAGCCTTTATTTTTATTCACGTGGCCGGTACAGCGGGGACTGCTAGTGCAGGCCGCGTGGGCATTGATTGGTTGACCGTGATGTGATTCGTGTGTATCGATTTGGCTCTTCTCGGTTTCAAATCGCTCCTGCAAACTCCATCCTGGTTTAACGACGCATTGAAGAAGGAACACACATGGGCATTTTCCTACCGTTCCTGTCCAAATTGAACTTGAACTTGAACTTGCACTGTACCAAAATCGTGAAGCGTTCCATATATTTTTTTAGGCGTCGTACACCCCGGCTTTACACTCCGGCGACAACTGGAAGAAGGCCGCAAGCAGAGATTTCCGCATGTTATGGTTAATACGACGTTCTTTCGGAGCCTTGACGGGCGGCATCTTTACGAGACTGTTCTCGGCTTTCGTTCGGCCTCATCTGGAATACTGCGTCCAGGCTTGTCCGCCCTGCCTCGTCAGGGACAAAATGGAGCTAGAGAGGGTTTTACGCGTGGGTACTGGGTTAGTCGATGGACTACTGGGACGGACGTACCCAGAGCGTCTACTTAGTTTGGGGATGCATTCAATGCGCTACCGAAGGCTTAGAGGAGACCTAATCCTAACCTACCGTATCTTAACTGTGAAGGTTGGTCCAAATTTATCTTGGCTATTTAGTCCCGCTAGATTGTCTGTTCTACGCGGTCACTCCTTGAAGATGGACAAACCGCGGTCCGAGAGGGTTAGGGCGAAAATCCGGCTGTCACGCAGAGTCATCGAGCGCTGGAACATGCTTCCGGAAAGTGTTATCATGGAATCTACATTTAAGGGGTTTGAGCGGCAACTTGACACTTGGGTGGCAACACGAAACCTTTCCATTTTCCTGAGTAATTCGCATCTTCGTACTTCGATTTTCTTTTCTCTACTTTTCTTCACGCATTAGTATCATTTTCTTATTCCAAGTGCACTTCCTTATTCTGTACCTTCGATTTCTCTTCCTATCCTTTGCTTACTTCACGTGACTGCCACAGCAGGGACTGCTAGGGCAGGAATCATGGGCATTAACTGGTTGGCCAGGATGCGATACGGGTGTTCCGTTTTAGATCCATCAATAACTGAGCACTTCATCAATTCCTGGCTCAACGACCCACTCAAAATGGAACACTCACGGGATTCTCCTATCGTATCAGTCCCAACTGAACTTGAACTTGAACCAGGCATCCGTCACGGGCAACACTTTAATCGCTTATGGTTAGATGGTCGCTCCGGTTAGTGGTTCCCCATCTCTTTTGCCGGGGTGTCAGGTGGTTTTTAATCACGTGCAGAACTAGAACATCCCGGAACGTTCGGCATCGATGCGGTAATCGTTAATAATCAATTACTCGCTAAAATATTGGATTTCCTAGGCAATTCTTACTTTCTCCCGGACACCTCTTCTGAGATATCGTCCGAGGTATAAGACGAAAGCCTAGGATTAACTTACAGTCTTCGGGACGGTGTTCTCTGCCTGTCGGTCCATCTCCTTGGCAGAAGCGCCCGGGAACTTTGTTCCGATGTCCGTGTTCTGGCTTCTTTGCTCGGCAGGTTGAAGCTCTCCACCAGTAAATCGAACGGGAGGTCAGTATGCCTTGTTTGTTCTGGTTGGAACAATGTGATCCGTAACTGGTTTGCATGCCGTGGCCAGATTTGTGCGCCCACCATTACGGCATACATGACGTTTCCGCGCTTGCTTTTGATCGTCCCTGGCGTCCATTTCGCATGGTCTTCCCGATAATCACGTACTAGCACCTTCTGTCCAAGCGTAAACGATCGCTTCTTTGCTTCATGCCGCCGGTTAAAATCCTGTTTCATTCTGCGGTTTCTTTCATCAACGGACACTCCGAGCGCGGTCGGATGGCGTCGAAAGGCATGCGGAGCTTCCGCTTCATCATGGCCTGTGCTGAAGAAACTCCGTCTGGCGCTTGTGAGTTCGGTGTTGATCGGTAGAGGAAAAGGAACCGGGCAACCACCTCCTCTATACGTCCTTCACCTTTTGATTTGTGGAGAGCTCGCTTGAATGTATCAACAAACCTTTCTGCCTGGCCATTCGACTGTGGGTGAAACGGCGGTGAGCGAACGTGCTGTACGGCGCATTGCTTGCAAAACTCCGTAAACGTTGATGAAGTAAATTGTGAGCCATTGTCAGTGACAATTGTCTCAGGACAGCCGAATCTACTAAAGGTTTGGCGCAGTTTCGATATGGTACCATTTGTAGTTGTGTTATCCATAAGAAATACTTCCGGCCACTTGCTGTATGAATCGACTATAATGAGGAAACTTCTTCCGTTGATCGGTCTTGTAAAATCGATATGGATACGGCACCATGGCTTAGTAACTTCTGGCCATGAATAGAGTACTGATTTTTGTGGCGCTTTCGAGACATTGGCACACTTTTGGCAGCGTTTAGCTATTTCTTCTGGCTGTTTGTCCATAAAGGGCCAGTATACAAAACTGTGGGCAAGCACTTTCATCCGGTTGATTTCAGGATGCCCGGCGTGAAACCTCCGAATAAGGCTTTCGGGGTGAGCACTTTTTCCGAAAATAGCATGCAGTCGTTTACAATAGAGAGCGAGTGTCTCCTCTGTAAGTACTGTTGCAACCCGGCAGATGGACATGAACGTGGCCAACTTGTTTTGTGAAATTGTGTAACCTTGGGTATTGGGTCCCGAATTGTTTCGTTTCGTACAGCTTCTGCGGTAACTGGTAGACCGTGCAATGCATGTTACCAGAAAGTTGACGTCAGATTCAATCTCGACCGAGGCAATGATTGTGTCCTCATGTTCTTACCTGCGGGCATCAATTAGGCGTGACAGTGCATCCGCTTGGCCACTAGAAACTTTCGACTGGTATTGGATCTCGAAATCATACCCCATTAACGTAAGAGCCCAACGTTGTAGCCGGTTGGCTGTATAGGCCGGGCTGCCCTTTCTCGAACCAATGATAGCCAGCAAGGGCTTGTGATCTTTCAGAAGCTTGAAGCGGCGGCCGTATAGCATTTTGTGGAATTCCTTGACTGCGTACAGTATGGCCAGTGCTTCTTTCTCAATCTGGCTGTAATTCTTCTCGGCCTTCTTAAGTGTTCTGGCGGCATGGGCGATTGCTTTCTGAAATCCATCGGTGTACCTGTGTGATATTACTGCACCAATCCCATGGCTTGATGCATCTGTGGCTAAGACAATCTCTTTGGAGGGATCAAAGTGAGTCAGAAGCAAGTTTGAGGACAGCAGCGACTTGACCCGTTCGAAGGCATTCTGGCATTCTGATGTCTAGTTCCATGTTTGGCCTTTGGCTAGTAGCTTGTTTAACGCGGCACGCAGGCGGTGCATCTCAGGCAAGAATGCGCTGTAGTGGCTGATGAGCCCACAAAATGAACGCAAGGACTGTAGATTTGTTGGTGGAGGTATTTTTGAATGGCTTCTATGTTTTCCGGATCTGGTCGACGTCCATCCTTTTCGAGGATAAAACCGAGGTATTTGATGAGCGGCGTGAAGTGTGCATTTATCTTCACGGATCCGGAAACCGTACGACTGTATACAACCAAGCACTTCATCCAGACGGGTACATGGTTCTTCTGGTGTTCGACCTATCATTATAATATCATCCAGATATGCAGCGGTTCCAGGCACGCCCGCTAGCATGGTATCCATTAACTGTTGGAAGATGGCTGGCGCCGTTTTCACACCGAACGGTTGTATTGGAATAGCCCACGATGAGTCTTGATCGTCAACAACTCCCTCGAGACTTCGTCAACCACCACTTGAAGATAAGCATCGGAGAGATCGAGCTTAGCAAAGTACTTACCACCATTCAGCTTTGCAAAGATATCTTCCGGTACAGGTAATGGGTACGGGTGGTCGTCCAGCGCGGCGTTGAGGCCAGTTGAGAAGTCAGCGCAGACACGTACCTTGCCATTTGCTTTCTTCACTGCGACAATAGGTGCGGCCCATGATGAGTAGTTGACGGCTGTGATGACTCCGGCACGTTCCAGTCGATCGATTTCTCGATCAACGGTTGACATGGCTGCGTATGGTACCTTCGGTTGGGCTAGAAGTTTTGTGAAGCAGTAAATTGTCATTTTTGGAATTGCGTCTGGTGAGATTATAACAGTTTACTCATTGGCTAGCCAATCAGCGGCATATGACCAATCTTCTCCGGGCTGCTTCAGACAGAGACCTGACTTGGAAGACTGCTATGGGCGGCCTCCTTTAACAGCATGGCATAGAAGCTTGAAGAAATTGACAGATTTGGTCAGACTGGTGCGTGCCGTCTTCACGAATGGGGGCCTCGGGGCGGTGCACACCAATGGTTAGATACCGTCTCTGACATGCCGCGGTCACGTGGTCATTGACGTTCTTGCACTCGGTTTCTTTCATCTGGTCGTTTATTTTCGCTCCATTTTGCTTAGTCCACCGCCTTTGCTTCTTGCTTTCATTTCCTCTACACTTTGCACCCAGCCCCACCATCTTACCGGTTATTTATTGATTTTTTACGGTGTGAGTCGTGGCAACTGGATCCACTGCACTTCGGTGCTCCGATCATGGTTGATCAGCTGAACTTAACTGAACTTGTTTCTCTACCTTTTTATAGTCGAGCGGCGGCATTTTGTACTGTTTATCATTTATTCCTCCATGCATAATAAATCAACTGCGAGTCACTGCGCCATATGCTGGGGCTGAAGACTGACTTGAATGTCACTAGGATCAGTGAGTCACCGCTGCCTGACGCACGGAGACTCCTTCGTTAGCAATGTTTTGCCTGGCACAGGCACATCAAATTGCTCTGCGTCTGGGTGGTTCAGTATTCAGTTGTCAACTCACTTCCCAGTTGTTTATTCGATGCTTTTGAAAACGTCATTCAAACAACGCACAGGCGCCCGATGTTCCCAGAACTACTGACTAATTTACGGGTCATTTCCCTGATAAGTTTTGTGCATCTTCAATACATCACACTAGTTCCCGCCTTCATTTTAGTCTTCCCCATGTGATGTCTGGCTCAGAAAGTGTCAAAAACACCATCGGCCACCATGTATTCGCTTTATCGAAGCTTTTTGGGCAGGTTCACACCTTAGGATATTCAGTTATCTTGCAGTCTTGACTCAACCACAGACACTCACATGCTCGATTATGCCAACAAATTAGAACAGAGTATCGGCACTTTCGGTGCCACGCAGGTGAGCTCCTCGTCTTCCTTATACGATTACAGATTAATCATCAATCCCTCCTGGATGTTATTTGCGAAGGCAATCCGCAAGCTGATGCCCTGATACAGAAATTTAACGATCTCAAATTGAGAAAGTAAGTATATTCCCTTTGTCATTTAACTTGCAGTGCTCGTGAGCTCGTGCCTTGTGTATACATGTATTCACGGCTTAAACGAGATTCTCACTTACTGTCTGTCTTGGACCAGATGTGTGACACGAAACGTGTGGATAGATTTGATCGCGATAACGTTAAATCGCCAGATTTAGCATTTGCTCGACAAGTGAGTATACTGTATTTCTGTATTCGTTTCTGTACTGCTTTTCTTTTGTATAGCATCGAACCGGTAAGTATTGTGCTGTGGCTGTATAATGACCTCTGTTTGTACTACCACGATTTGCGTTCCTCCGCTATTATTCCACGACTGTCCTTAGAATGAATCCAGTTGAATTCCTTTCCTATTGTTTGGGATTGTTCTCTCTGTTGGTGTTGCGGATGCCCATCTCTTTCTGGATGCCATAATGTCACCGAAACGGCCCGCTCCACCAACTGCGTTCCCCCGTAAGGCGTGTTGGCACTTGTCATTGTTTCACTTCATCGAGTACAGCCCCAAGATGGCAAATATGCGATACAGCAAAACTCAAGTTGACCCATTAATTGGCTGGATTAGTCTGGGACTTGTTATTTTCCTGGATGAAGTCTTTCGAGGTCAGATGAAGGCCCTTCAGTCTTGTGCTTCCTGTCTCTCTCAATTCTTTCCCTATGTACTCTGTACGTTTTCATCGGCCTGTCTAGTCTGAACAAGTGTAGTGACATGAGCGAAGACAACTTGATGGATCTCACTCCAATATGATTCTCTCGTGTCCTTTTTAACCTGAACTGAATGCTGCTTTCTCGACTCGCTTTGACCGCTCTCCAGCTGCATGACTTAGTTTACACAGGTCCATTTTAATGCACAATAAGCACGATCTGGAGATATTCGTTAATTTTTCATTCTTCAACATACGCTCACTATTCTTGTGCCCATTCAGGCGTCTACCCCTCTCCAGCCAGCACGCTCGTCCTCGCTTTGGCAGGCATGTCTGAGTTCAAATTCAGTTTTAGTTTCTCTAACTTTGTCCACTGGGGGCGGCAGTATATTTTTAATGTTTATCGTTTATTCATCCATAGAGCGTGAATCAATTGCAACAAAGAATCGCTGATTCAAGTACACTCCTCGGAAGCACTCTTAGATCTGTTGGGAGCGAGCGGATTGCCCGCTCCGTTCTCACTGGCACTTTAGATGACTTCTCCGTTTCAGACGCGCCTTTGGATCCCTATTCTAGTTCGGACCATGGTGTACCGATCCCACGAACTGCAGACCCTGGTGACGCAGCCGCTTCTACCACCGTTCGCCGAAACCCACCATTAGCCGACAGTGCTCTGCGCCATCCGGTACAACCTAAATGGCTGTTTGAGCGTTGCAGTTTGTGGAATGACTTTTTACCACCGATGGACTCGGGTTCGGAGGTGAGTGCAGCCTTCTCTTTTAATGCATTGTATTAGCATCCGTATCACATCTTCCACCAATGACATTAATACTACTAAAGCATACAGAGAATGCTTTGATTAACAGCGTGACTTATAAACAAAGCGAACGCTCGTTTTTTGTCTCTATGCCATTCTAGGCGTACAAAGTTTCGTTTGCATGGCCCCCACTTTTTTTTATCACTATTCGTCGCTTCCAGGTCGCATTTTATTCTTGGCGCATTTCCCCTTGCTTAATGATCACTACTACCATACTTATTGGGACATTTATTTTTCTTCATAGGGACATCCCCTATAGGTATTCTTCTGTCTTATGAAATAATATGACTATTCACTATGCAGCGTGTGCCTGCAATTTGGTTTCACCATTCACGTTTTCTCAGACGAATTTCTAACGGGAAATTTTCGATTTATCAACGATATGATTGACCATTTTATGTCTCTATACTTTATGGTCGCATTTTGCTCTTACGAAATGTATCATTTGACGGAAATTTGGGTGTACCATTTTGACAACTCTCTCGTATGCCGCCATGCTTTGCCACGAATATGGCCTTAACGCGTTAAAGAGTGGACCCTTCTTCATTCATGGATTGTTAAGACTTTTTTAACAAACGAGCACCAGGAGAACTGCGGACTGCAGTGATTTAACACGATAAGTCAGGTCACTCTCAATCGATTTGGATGATGTGACTATATATATATGTATATGTATATATGTATATATATATATATATATATATATATATATATATATATATATATATATATGGCTGGCGGCATCCGGTTTCGGATTTGCCTGTCACTGTGGCCAGCCACAGGACGCCCGCGCCTACAGAAGAACCATGCGTGACTTGTGCTGCACCACCCACAGCTCCAACCACACCCCATATCCAGTGTAAACCCGAAGGAATAAGATCGGGAGGCATGTGGATGGGAGCCACGTTTATTCAACGGAGCCGGCCCACACTCCTTCACAGGCAAACACAGGTACGCTAAATTTGGGAATCAAGCGCACACACAAGGCGGTGGCTGGACCGTAGTCCGCTCCACACTGAGTGAATGGAACCACTCTTTGATCCTAACACGGCCACAAGGACTGTGCACCCCGTCCCGTACGGCAACGACCAACTGTCTCCTGGAGCCAGTATGGACGAGGTAGGGGTTACTAAACAGGTAGGCACCTTGTCAACATGCACATCAAGCGCAGCCACACCGGGGATATCAAGCAACAGCCAATCACTTGAGAGAAAGTTAACAAATCAAATAAATCGAATAATGCATACAGACAAGGTGACGTAACTCATCACTAAATGAGCATTTGCAATGTAATGGTTAAGAACTAGTCCGCGATAAGTTCAAGACGTCAAAAAAATGTATTTACAGAAAATGCAACAAACGCGAAAGTGTTATCGAAGTTAAGGACAATTAACTTGAGCAACGTGCGCAAGTTTATAGAAGGTTGTTCACGAAGGCAGTAACGAGACAATATAGCAAACTCATCAACCAACCAAAATGCAACAGCGCGCGACTGACGACTGTTCGCCCACGACTCGGAAGCGGTAAGTTTGCCACCTTTATAAGCACGTACGGTCCGACCACGTGTTATCCTGATGACACTCGTGATCAATTCTACACTCAGCTATCCTCCGTGATACGGTCTGTGCCGAGGAGTGACCGACTATTTCTGCTGGGTAATTTCAACGCGCGCGTTGGGCGTGATGCATCGGTGTGGACAGATGTCATCGCTCCGCATGGCATTGGTTCAGCGAATACGAACAGTGACAGGTTGCTCTCACTGTGTGCCACTCACGGCCTGACGATCAGGAACACTCGGTTTGCACTGAGTGCGAGTGATATAGCAACTTGGACGCACCCATGGAGTGGTCACGCTCACCTGCTCGACTGTGTCATCGTACGTCAGTGTGATATGCGTGAAGTGCGCATGACACATGTACTGCGTGGAACTGAGTGTGGCACTGATCACAAATTGGTGCGGACCAAACTGTACATATATTTTCGTAAATCTATGTATTGCACTCTCACCGTAAATCGGCGTGAATGTAACGTTCTCTCCCTCGGTACTGCGGCGAAACGTATTGAACTGGAGAAGGCGATGGCTGCACGCCTGTGTAATGTGGACTGCATAGCCACAGTGGGCGACCTGTGGCACCACATACGCGACCAGGTGACAGCTGCTGCCGAGGAGACTATCGGGCGTGCAAACTGTAGGCGGCCTGATTGATTTGATGAGAACAATGGGACGATTGGCGCATTGGTGTCAGAGAAGAATGCAGCCTTTGCTGCACATGTGGCAGACCTCAGTGACTTGGGGAAGAGTAGTCAGTTTCGCAAACTTCGACGGCGACTGACCCGATAGCTCCGTCGCATAAAAAATGCGTGGTGGACTGAGAAGGCGAAGCAGATGGAATGCTACGCCGAACGCCGCCAACACAAGGAATTCTTTGACTTTGAAGGCGGTGTATGGACCGAGATTGGAGCCGCTGGGGACGCTGATCGATGGTAGTTCAGGCGCTACCTGCACACAGACTGTAGACATAATGCAGATCTGGCAAAAACACTTTACTGCCTGTTGAACAACCGTTCAGAGATCGACTGGCCTACATTGAACGGCCTGAAGCAGCACGGTGTGAAGACGAGTCTGGCGGACACGCCGACACCGGTTGAGACGCAGGGAGCACTTGCTCAGCTGCGAAACGGCAAGTGTGTCAATACCGACGGGACCCCGCCTGAAGTAATGAAATACGGCGGACGCGCGTTGTTGACTGCCTTGCACCATTTGGTGCAACGCGTATGGATTGATGAGCAGGTGCCTCCTGAGCTGAAGGATGCCCTTGTGCTACCACTGGACAAGGGCAAAGGGCGCAAGCAATGTTGCACGAATTATCGTGGCATCAACATGCTGAGTTGTGTGGGCAAGGTGATTGCGCGAATCGTGCTCAACCGCCTCGTCAATCAGGTTGTGAAACCTAACGTGGCGGAAGAGCAATGTGGATTCCGTTCGGGTCGCTGCACTATAGATATGGGGTTTGCGGCTCGTCATTTGCAGGAGAAGTGCAGAGAACGACACCAGCCATTGTACTCGCTTTTTGTTGATTTCACCAAAGCATTTGATACGGTGAACCGCGAGGCATTGTGGCTGGTGTTGGGTAAGTTTGGTTGCCCGCGTAAGTTTGTAAGTTTAATTGAATGTCTGCACAGTGGTATGCGAGCGAGGGTGCAGCTGAGTGGAGAGACCTCGGATGACTTTGCAGTTGTCTCTGGTGTGAAGCAACGCTGTGTCTTAGCTCCTGCCCTGTTTAATATATATTTTCATGCAATGTTGTCCTGTGCATTTGATGCCGCTTGTGCCTACGGTGTTCGTGTGGAGCACCGTATTGATGGTGGGTTGCTGAACATCCGTCATTTCGGTGCGAGAACTCTAGTGTGTGAGACAACTATCCGTATGTTGCTGTTTGCTGACGACTGTGTGTTGTTTGCACACAGCGCGGATGAGTTGCAGCACATGACTAGTGCTCTGGCTTTGACAGCGGCCAAATTCGGGCTCACCATCAACACAAGCAAAACTGTCTGTCTCTTTCAGCCTTCACCGGAAGTGCAGTCTGCAATGGTGCCGCGAATCAGCATTGGTGCTGAAGTATTGGAAACCACCTCCCGCTTCTGCAACCTTTGGAGTGTGATCTCGGCTGACCAGCAGCTACACATTGAGTTGCATATTCTTCTCGTCGAAGGCAGCGGCGGCATTCGAGAGGCTTGAGTACCGAGTGTGGAACAACCATCAGCTTACTATTGGCACGAAGCTGATGGTGTAAAAATTCATGGTGCTGTCCGTTCTTCTATACGGCAGTGAAACGTGGACGATGTACCGGCTGGACGTGCGATATCTCGAGCGGTTCCATCAACAGTGTTTGCGACGGATTTTGCGCATCGGTTGGGGCGACAGGGTTGCGGACATGGTGTTGCGCGGAATTGGAATATATGCAGTAGACTGCATACTCTTGCTGAGACACCTGAGGTGACTCGGTCTTGTGAGACGTATAGATTAGACGCGGATACCGAAACAACTCTTATATGGTCAGCTGAGTATTGGGAAGCGGCACGTGGGGAAACCAAAACTACGTTACCAGGACATGATCAAAGTGAGCCTCTCACGTTCTAAACTTGACTGCAGATCATGGGAATCGAAGGTGGTTGATCGGCGTGCATGGCGCGATCTAATCACGAAGGCAGTTGCCGAAGTGCAGGAGAAAGACCTCATACATGCAGAGAAGAAGCGGCAAGTGCGGAAGCGGCAAGCAACGATGGGTTGTACTTTATCGACATCGAGCATATGGTGCTGTGGCACATGAGGTCGCGAGTGCCTGAGTCAGGCAGGCTTAGTGAGCCATGAGCGAAGCCACTCGGGACCACTACCGAAGCGACGA
>CALYDF020008435.1:0-11654 GCA_944474145.2 Dicrocoelium dendriticum | reverse complement strand
GTCGAAGGCACCTTTTATGTCAAGAAACACGAAAACGGTGGGTCGCCAATAAACATGGTGGTGCTCCAACACTTGACGCAATGTGAAGATGTGGTCGATGCAGCCCCGACCTCGACAAAATTCGGCTTGCTCTTCACGAAGCTGGCTTTCACAGGTGGCAGTCAGTCTGTGGAGAATGACAAAGGCAAGCAATTTAGAGGCAATCGAAATCAGACTGATCCCTCAATGATTGCCGCATTCCAAATGGGAGTTTCCCTTGAAAATTTGGACAATGACGGAGCGGTTCCAGTCTGTCGGGATTGTCTCCTGCTCCCAAAGTTTTACTAGCAACTCGTGTAGATCATCTAATAGAGCATGTCCCCCGAATTTGAAGAGGGCTGGGGGAATTCTATCTGCCCCTGCGGCCTTATGCAATTTCAACAGCCAGATCTCACGTTCGACCTCTGCGCGTGAGGGCGGATCCGAGGAGACGGCCCAAGGAGAAGTGCGCTCAATGCCCGAAGAAGAAAGCGATAACTCATGTTAGTTAAATTGCCTTGCAAAGTGTTCAGCCCAACCCTCCAAGCGTTTGGACAGGCTGTGGATCGGCTGCCCACTCTCGTCGCGTATGGTCTCGCTAACACCAGTTCTCCTGCTGCCTGTCTCTTGTATCAGACGGAATAACTTACGACGATTACTAACGGCAGCGGCTGTTTCCATCTCAGAGGCACGATGAGACCACCAGGTTTCGCGATCCTTCTTCAGGCTAGCACGTAGTTTTGCCATGAGACTTTTGCGAGCCTCATTGTATTCCCTTCCAGCCGGAATACCTCGGCGAGCATCCATAAGTTCCAGAGACTGTGTAGAGACCGAATGTCCGGTTTAGCAATTTGCTTTGCCACATGAAGACATGCCTGCTAACAGCAACGTTTGACGAATATACGACCAGTGATCTTCAAGGGAGTGGGCGCTTACTCAGCCCAGATGTCAGCGCACTTTGGTACACATTCAGAACATCTGGCTTTGCCAGCTGGCTGGTGTCAATCCGTTCACATCGACGTTGCGGACGTCCACCGAAATGCACCAGGAGGTCGGCACAGACAAGTGCGTGGTCAGAGTCCACGCTCGAGCTCCAAATCTAGCGACAGTTTTGGACACATCCTCTCCAGCGGTAACTGATCGCGATATGATCGATTTGCGTCCATGGTTGGCCCGAGGCTGGTGGCCGCCAAGTCACGCTACTGCGGGTGCTGTGTCAAAGGTTAGTGCTCGCGAGAAAGAAGCGAGCATCTTCACACAGCTGTAGCAATCGCTCACCATTATCATTACGGGAGCCTACACCATGTTGGCCGCCCAGATGATGCTCATCAGAGGACAAGTTTCCGACTTGGGCGTTTAGATCGCCAACCAACACCACAGTATCCGCGCTTCTTCTGTAACGAAGGAGCTCGTGAAGTTGCTGATAGAAACCATCTTTTACCGGATCAGTGCCACAGTTTGTAGGGGCGTAAGCCGCAATGACAAACAGGCAATGTTTGTCCCCGCGCGATTTCCTAGCACGGAACGAACCAGCTGATCTAACGGCGCACGTTGTACTCTTTACTCGGATCCAATAAATCAGGGCAGCTTCAGCCCGGGGACTCAAAAGAATGCCGACGCCAGCTTGACCGGCATTTGAAGCTGCATCATCGCCAGACTGGCTCATTAAGAATGTGCCACCAGTGTCGCATGTAAGGGGTCGCAGGGTAAGCACGAAGCTTGAATCTTGCAGGCGGGTTTCTGATAAACAGCAAATATCGATCGATAGGTACACTAGTGTGCGGTCAAGTGCTGCCTGTTGGCCAATCTGCAGCAAAGTGCGCATGTTGAGGCATGCCAGTCTTAGCGAGACTCGAGGACTCCAAAGGGAAACGGATGAACTGACGTTGTCCGCTTGGTTGAACATGGACTTGTCGACTGGAGTGGAGCGAGGCCATGCGATTGTGTGTGATTTGAAATTAGAAGACAAGCGACTATTGAAGTAAGCTGGAGGTGGGTCAAGAATTGGGGGATTGAAAATGGGGGGATATAAGTAAATTTGGAGCGGGACGATAAGGATGCAGAAGCGCAAGAAGGGGTATAAGAAGACGGGAAGTCCTGAGCAGTAGCATCCATACCCCTATCCACCCTGCTCGATGCAGCAGATAGGGCGCCGTTTATTCTCATCTGCGACTGCCAGAGCAACAAGAAATTATTGTAGGAAAGGTACATTGTATTGCGTGGGCAGAATACTGTCAGGTTGCCCAGGCCTAGATAGAAGAACGATTAGGGTTCTCAACCAAAGCCTTTGGTTCACAAACTTTACCGCGAGGCAGCGGGTTTTGGCACTGGGCTACAGAGCCCGATTTATGGAATAAGGAGCCAATTTCATTCCAACCCCCAAGCTGCAGGACCAGGAGGCTGAGTTTGTCTGGCCTCTAACCATTGACCAATCTGGTATGAGTGGCTCTGAAGGCGCAAAAAAGCACCATCCAGCATAGCTCAATGGATCTCTGAGGCACGCAAACCATCGCACCACGGTAAGGTCCAGCCTCATTGCAATGGTTATTGTGATCTATTCGCCGGAAATCCTCGAGCATTCATTCCGCAACAGCATGGACGAGTTTTTTGTGACCACTGTTATGGAATTTCCATCCCAGCTGCCGCCCTACCATCAAGGGGATTACGGGATCGCTACATCTGGCTCAGCATGCGCTCTGACATTCAGCAGTGGGCGAAACATTGTATTATCTGCCAGAATAGCAAGATACGTCGCCACACGATTACTGTTCCTGGAACCTGTTCTCTGCGTGACGCTGGATTCAAGAATTTCCATATGGAGATAGTTGGATCTCTACCGCCATCCAGCGATGTTATTTACGTGTCGACATGTGTCTATCGCTTCACACGTTGGCTACACTCCGAACCGCTGCGAGAACTCTCGGACAAGATGGCAGCACAAACTTTCCTCGAAATTTGGATATCTGTATTTGGCATTCGACAAATATCACTACGGATAGAAGACTCCAGTTTAATTCTGCACCGTTTCGCGACCTCCGCCGCTTACTTGGCTGTTCTCATTTACGCACGACAGCATATCATCCGGCTGCTAATGGGTTATTCGAGTATTTTCATCGCCAACTCAAAGTCACATTCCCTGCGACGCAACACTGTGAAGGAAAATCTCGGTTGTCGGCACAGAGAATTAGTCTTTAAAACCACTCTGAGACAGCCTGGAGAAATAGGACTAGATTCCGCGTTGGGCTGCGAAATCTCTTCTACGTCATGTGTTGTACGACTGGAACAATACTTCAAAGCCACTTGTCCAACGCCACCGCGATTCACTTCTCGAAACCACCAAATTCCTCCCAGACTTGCACACTCGGCCCTTCGTTTTTGTACGCATGGATGCGGTTCGCAAACATTTGGCACCGCATTACGAAAGACCTTTGTAGTCATCGCTTGCAAAGAGATGGATTTCGTATTGATCAGAAATGCTTCTAAAGACTCTGCCAGTATGGATCGTTTGAAACCAGCCTATGTCGAATTCTATTCACGGCAACAGACTTCCGACACTGATGCTGTACAAACTCTGCCACAGAGCACTTACCCACCCATCCGATGTGCGGCTCCAGTGCTCCGTCTCCTCACCAACGAGCACTTGTCCCAAACACAGACACACAAAAGCGTACAAGTTTTGGAAGTGCGGTTATTCTCCTTACTAACATAGCTACTCACGTCAGACGGCACATATCGAGCGTTCTTTTTCTGGACTTAATCTCTAGGGGGCGTGAGTTCTATAGCTGTAACGAGTTTCCTAGACATTACATGAAAAGGGATATCCGGAGAAGTTCACATCACAGCACTCAAAGGTGAATGCGACTAGTAAGAACGAACGGGTGCCCGATGTCCCTAAGAGAATGTATTCAAAACGCTACCATTCATAGGCAACCAAAAAGAAAAGCAAATTCCGTTACTGTCACCGACAACCAATGAATTAGTGTTATTTCGCCGCTGAGCTTGTGCTTTTGCACCAAGGTAACAAGTTGTTGTTTAGATGCAACCTGGGCTGGCCAGACACTCGAGTCGCCGCCTCAGTCATTTACCTGTTTTACTGTAACTGCGGTAGCGACTACGTTGGCTGAACTGAGCGAACTCTGTCCACAAGGATTTCAAAGCATATTCCTTGAAAACTGGTCGTGAATAATCCAACTCTGCCTGCCAGTTCGATCTTCCGACAAGTGTTTGACTGTTCCATGTGTGAAAATCCTCGTTAAACATTTATCATAATCTACCAACTGGGTGTCGCAAGCTTGCTACAGTTCACTGAGGCTTCGGTAATTAGGCGGCTGAAACCCAGTTTGTGCCAGCAGACAGTTTTTCCCCAGTTTCGCACTGCTTTGGTGAGCCTGGTAGACACATTCCTTTAGGCGGATTGCCAGCCAGCATCAGATGAATTTTTACCGCAGCCCATTTGGATGGAGTGACTTTCAGACAGGTCGTATGCATTGAGCATACAGCAAATCCCCGACGCCTGTGGTAACCATTAACTATAATATACGCGCAGGAACGTGTACCATTTTGCCTAATTTAGTCGGAACGGTATGTGATATGTCTTCGCACCACCAGTAGCTCTCAATGTATTACATAACGACCGGTTAACAATACATGGTCTATCACTGCAGCCATCACTCATTGTAATCGGGGTTTCCAGTAACTATTGCTATCCCCGAGTGAAGCTTCGCAGAACCAGAGGCAATTCCAACTGAAAGCCACCGTGTACCCCACTCGGGGTGACCCCACATTGCTTTTAAAGAAAAAGGTCAGTAGACGTTAACAGTAGGTCCATCAATAGTTTTGAACGGGTTACATGTGGAGTAAGTGCAAAGCACATGTATAGTTATTTCGTACGTACAGCACCATTTGTTGACTGTGGTGCAGCGTCATGCATGCAGGTGCATCTACAACCACCTGCTCCAAGAACTGCATCCTTCATTCGTTTAGCTCAGTACGCCATCCGGATCCCCATGGAGCATTTCGTATTTTCTCCACCTCAAGGTTTGTTTAACGTAGACGTTAATGATACTCCAAATGCCTTCACGCGGGTTCAGTTGCGGATATTACGGTGCAAGTCGTAGAAGTCTTCCTGGGCTGTAAGGCTTCTGTTAGAATATACGCTCCACCTCCTTGTGACAGAGTGCGTTATCAGAAATAAGAAGACAGAGTTCGGCGAAATGGATGTTATTGGTATCAAGCATTAGCCACAACCACCGCGCAATTATTGCTTTATTAGAACTGCTTATGACAGAATAGCCAGGCAATCCTTTTATATTCATCGCGCTGATCAGGCGCAGATTTTGTTCCCGGGTTTTCGGCACTTACAGTGCGCACGTGTGCCACGTGCCGAACGTCCTCTTGTGCGAGCGCAGAACAGATTAAACTTCGTCTCATCTATCAATACCGCTCGCCGTCCTTCCGCCTCCAAGTTCATGAACTTCAACGTGTACGCCTTCACTAGCCTTTTGCTATCCATCGCATTCATATATTCTGGTGTTGCATGTAGTTTTTTCATTGTCTTGAGACGACGGTTTAGGTATGGAGCCTTTGTTCTGGCGCTCACGTCCACCTCGAACTCCACCTGCAATCGTAACCGAAGAGTTTCCAGGGTAACCGTAGGGTCTGGTTCCACCCATCACTCTAAGCCATCCACCTGACTATCTGACAGACAATTTCGACGCGACACGCTACGATCTCTCGTCCGCCCATTCAATTCTAAGGTTCTAATCCAGTTTCTACATGTCTTCACATTTACCTGTAACAGGGATGCAAAGCCCTTCCAGTAATTATCCTCCTCATACATCTTCAGGTTAACAGCCTTTACGTAGAACGGGTGACGTGCATATGTTCCTCCTCATTCCATCTCGGGCTGTGTGATGTAAAGGCTAAAAAACCAAATAAATCAATTTAAAGACAAAGTTGGTAAGTAAGCCATGAGGAATATTGTCTTTTGGTCTCGCCCGCTGCATGCGATTCCCGTGCAACCAAAGTGGGAGAAAACAGGAGTGACAACTGCGCTGATTATGCAAGCGTTCTCCCTATAAAAAGCTACACATGTCCGTTTAGCAACACTGTGACATATCTGATTTGACTCGCCACAAACCAAAGTCAGTGCCCCGCAGATATCCGATAATGCTATCCAACCCACGGTTACCATCTGTTTATCCTCACGTTCCTGACGATATCAAATAGTTAAAAAGACAGCAACACATATACAAGCACAACCCACACAGCTACATACATAACACACATAAGTGTATGTACCCATACACATGCATTCACTGTTATATACTACGTGTATTTTTGTGCGTTTTGACTATGACATGATAACACGATCACGCCTGTAAAAGTTTTCCTCGCGTTTTAGGGAATAATAATTTATTTATTTACTTATGTATGGACGTTTCCACCTATAAGTCATGTGCGTGAAATCACCTTGACGTTTCGGAACTAAACTTATGCCTCCGTATGCCAAGCGCGAGTGAAGTCCGCCATTTGGCTATCATGTTCTCCTGCTCAGGCTATTGGGCGTAATGACCCCGAACATTTTGTACCACTCGCACATTGCCCAAGTACACACACGTAGGTAAGGTATCTCATGCGAGGTCCACGGCAGACCTCTCAGTGCGATCTGGATGAAATTTAGATGAGTATTTGATTAAAGTTTCTGCGTTACGAACGAAAGCTGATGAGTAAAATATGAAACCGATTGTGTTAAGGCTGAAATAAATCGCAAACTGGGATAGAACATACAAAGGTATTGTATCGTGCGGGACGTCGTATACTCTGGGCATTACGACGCAGTTTCTCCACATGGTCCGATGAAACCGTCCCTTGACTATTCACCACGCTCATCAGACCAATCCTTGAATGCGGTTCCCCAGCTTACCGTGTACTAACCTGGTGGGAAACGGAATAGCTGGGGAAAGCATGGCATATGGCAACTAAAATTCTTCCCAGTCAACGACAGCCTCCGTACGAAAAACGTCTTGAAATTCTTGGACTCTCCACACGATCCTACCGCCGAGTAAGAGTTGATCTTATTATGTTCAATCGAACACTAAATTTGAATCACTTGCCCCTACTGCGGCCAGTATTTCACCTACGGGAATCCTGTAACACTCGAGGACATCGCAACAAACTCACAGTACCATGCAAGAAATCTAGCACGTCAACTTTTTATACAACGTAGCATCATAAACTTATTGAATACACGATTAGTAGACCTAATAGACGCCGATTATGTGAAGTGTTTCAACACAGGTATTGATGAAACTTGTGCTTTTGTGCAACGGTGCACATACAATGCAACTTATATATCCTATACCCGGAAATAATGACACAAATACGAATTCTTAGTCGAACAAGGATAAACTCTAAACTGGCCAAGCACTACCACGAACAAAGCGCAAGTAAATGTTTTGATTTATCTTAATTCAATAGAGTTGTACAGAATCATTTCTACCTGCTCATAAATATGGTTTTAATCTCGCTCTCATTGTTTGTCTGCGTCCTGTTGTCACTGTGAACAGAAATAAACAGGTAGTGCAGGTGGCGTTATGCATTACCGGATCGCTTTTAACAAAATGATTGCTTGCGTGCAGAAATGACAAAAGTCGTAAGAGCTTTACAGGGGTGACAAGTTGGAAGAAAATAATAGTTAATGATGCATCTTAGCTGACTGTATATTGTGGGCAGTTTCAGATGCTAAGCCACCAATTTTGCACTGCGGCTGACTTTCAGGAGGTGGCGACTAGCGTGACCGGGGTTATCAATATCTGGTGCAGCATAATATGATCGCCCCGTAGACGGCGATAGATTCCTCAGTACCGTCCCAACTTTATCAGTCGCAGATAGTATATCAGACGAGTTAGCCCTCCACATTTTTCGTTGCCCTTCCGTGTGCAGTATCCAGTACAACCTGATCACGTTTTAAACAAGGTTGCCCGGTCTGAATCTCGTAATCCACATAGGGCTTCATCTACGCATTGATCATTTGAAGGAAGATGGAGGGGTCGAATTCCCAAATTCTCTCTGTAAAAAAACGTGTATGTTAGCAGTTTTGAATGCCTTCAAAGACTGCACCGAACAACGGAGGTCGTCTTGCATCACCACCTGAATATCGCGCTCAAGCGAGGCAATTTTCTGCATGTTGTCTTCAAGCTCATACATGTAAATCTGATTATGTTGTACATACGCAATTTTGCACTTGTCCGCGTTAAATGAAAGTATGCTTGCCTTTGACCATTCAAAGTCAAGGACTAAGTTTCTTTGCAGCATGTGTAGCTCGTGCTGACAACCAATCGCCCGCCATATCTTAATGACATCGGAAAAAACTGGAACCTTTACTCAATGACACGCGCGAGGTCTTTGATGGAGACCAAGGATTGGCGTGGCCCTAAGACCGATCCTTGTGAGACACCGCACATAGAATTAATGAATCACGAAGGATTTGAAAGAAGATTACAATAAACCTAAAATCTCCTGAGTTTTTTATGTGTTGATAGCAAAAGACGATATCACCATTAGTTGCAAAAACGCAATTTAACACGACTCCCGAGTGAAGCACTGTTTTGGGAACCACCCGAATACTCGCAGCGAGGAAGTAAACCGGTGTCATTTGTCTAGTGAGAAGTTTTGGACAGTTCCTCGCATTATAACGCTGTGCGAAGGAGATCGTTTCAGTGCACTGTTTAAACGGTCTTAGAAACGTGTTTGAAGTACCCACCGTTAATGCATTTTATTATCTTACTGTTGGTAACAGTGTTCTCATGTTCAGTGGCGAGACGAGAGCAGGAACTGTTGCAGCAAATGTAACACACAATAGCACGGTCATTGATATTCACATCTCCCTTGGTTAAATCACCGGAACTATCGACATCATTGCATGGACAGTTACTACCAAAAGGTTACGTACTGGTGATTCATAAACTGGAGCAAACATATTTGCTCGTTACCTGATCAAATGAGGTTGTTTAAGATGTTCAGCAATTTCTCTGGTCTTCAATTTGCGTCTGACTTTTGAAGATCAACTGCGACAT
Source organism: Dicrocoelium dendriticum (assembly GCA_944474145.2). Taxonomy (NCBI): domain Eukaryota; kingdom Metazoa; phylum Platyhelminthes; class Trematoda; order Plagiorchiida; family Dicrocoeliidae; genus Dicrocoelium; species Dicrocoelium dendriticum. The sequence continues at coordinate 2,559 of CALYDF020008435.1, read as the reverse complement.
TCCTATCAATCACTTTAAGTAACCCGCCTCAATGAGGCAGAAGAAATAGCGTCAAATTGCCACGCGATGCTGTGCTCGATTACAGCAACCATAACGGTACAGTAGTTGGTTGGATATTACCATTAAATACGTCCCAAAGTAAAGTGAACACAATCGCGGGAGACGTACGGAAACAGCCAATGCTTGTTATTCCATTTCGTTTCAATGGAACGTGTCAGAAGCAAAACTGAGTCTGTGTGAATGGTCGCATTACATAGCGTTATCTGAGCACACAGTGGGGCTTTATCAACTTCTCTATCCTGCCTTTACATAAGTATACGCCAAGCGAATTACTTTTGTGTGCTGACAGAGTACTTTGCGCCACATATTAGCGTCTACACTCTCCCGTTGGACTAATCAGAGCTTTTCAATCCCACTGTGTTGTTTATCTTCTTATCTTCAAAACATATGTAAAAAAGGAAAACGGAAGTATAGACGTGTATACTGACAGTCATATGTTTGTATACCCCATATGGCGTAGGTAGTATTCTCACAGACAAAAGTGTGAGCAGCTGGAAAATGTTAGATGTTGAATTATTTTTGAATTTCTCGTTCAAACTCTCAGCTAAAAGCAACAAGGTTTTGGACAATAGGGATGTACTCTCCTCATTGCGTCAGATTATAATGCGTATGGGGCAGCAAACGATTGCATGTCTCCAGGGAGAAGTCTACGTCTGTACTTTTACATGTAGTTCGAAATAAGGTCAAACCCTTGTTCCATAATCACACTTGCTAGCTTATATGAATTCATGTATTCCATAAAATTAGGCTTCGGTTGTACCGTATCATTCTGATTCTTATGTTTTTGACGTGCACAAATTCAACGTTCTTCGTCACATTGATTTGTGCACTTTCAATTTATTTACTGTTATGGAAAACGCACATCCCCACGAGGTTGTGTTGATCTTGCCCAACTACTCAACGCATCCGCTTACTTACTTCTGGCACAGTCACTCCAGAAAGTATGTATTCATATGTGCCGATGTTCCCCAGGTTACTCTTGGCGGTCGTGGAAATCCACATGTTCCGTTCGCCCTAGCTTCATCAATTTTGTCCGCGTAGGCGGTGCTGCGTAGAAGTTGAAATACTTCGCAAACCCCATTAGATAATCATGCTGTGCAACTTGGTACTCAGATTCATCGGCTAGTAAATGCACTCTGACGCAAACATGGTGAATGTTTCATTATTGTAAACTGTGAATAATAATATAAGGGCTTTTTATACATTACTGGCGTACAGAAGTATCAATCTGGTGTTTAAGATTCGAAAATAGACTTATTGTACTGAGTATTCTTCAAGTTATCGAAATAGGAATATTTTGTTTTAATAACAGCTTTCTATATTTTCATATTCAAGGATAAATTTCTGTTTGTGCCCGTAATTTCAATCTGTAGGTTGAAGGAACGCAGAATACACGCTTCTTAATATATGTGCACACACACATCTGGCGGCCGTTCTCTCCTCAGCAACTACTGGTTATAGAATTTTCACCTATCAAAACGGATCGCTAATTTATTGTTACACGCTAAATGATGCTTTACTAGTCATGCGCTCGTTCAGTCAATTTAAGGTAGAAATCACGTAAAACAATCAAAAGTAGGCATTAGTTGTAAGATATGGGATATGAAACCTTTACAAAAAGGTTATTAGCCCACTTTGGTCCAAATATATTGTGTTTGGATTTTCGCGTTGCAGACTATTGGGACACTAACAAAGACGAGCCTTATCTCCCTCTCTCTATCCGTGTTTTGGGGTGCGTCAGTGGTAATTGTTCGAGTCGCTTGCGCGGGGAACACTTCTGTTAAGACCGTGCCCTTCACTCTTGGAGTAAAACTCGCGAGTACCGTGTTGTTTTTTCCGACTAAATATGCCGTTACAAATGAACCGCAATAGCAGGTACAACTTGCCACCTTGCGTTGTAGACTTTAGGCTACAATGTGGACTGTGGAGTGGTTACCAGCTGCCATAACATTTAACAGGTTTTTCAGACCAGCTTCGAGCAATTTTCCCAAACACGGTGATATCCAATTAAAGTGTGCGGACTGGTCACCAGCTCTAATGGATGTCATTTCGGGAACATTTTCTGTACATAGGAAGTTGCATCATCTAATAAAAATGAATCGTCCGAACGGATTTGCTACATCGATCTTCAAAATAATTTGCATCTTACCTCCCAGATAAGCCAAGAATTGTGTGTACAACGGTAATTTTACAACTGAAAGAGTATGGGCACTACGTTAACTAGGTATACGAGCTTTCATCAGTGTATTGGGGTTCTGACTGCTATTCTTGCCAACCCTTGCGTTGATGTTACCAAACTCCCTTGGTTGGTTTAGGCTGGCGTTCAGTTGTAATACCAACATTGACCACATCTGTTGGGCCATGTTCTTCGCAATGTTGGTCTATATAGCTTAGTCTAACATGTCGTAGTCGAGACGATAGAAAGATGAGGCTACCCGTGTGACACACTTAAGTAGAGGTTTTGTGAGCTTATCGGAGTTCAACAAATCAAATTTTGCT
>CALYDF020008434.1:0-11750 GCA_944474145.2 Dicrocoelium dendriticum | reverse complement strand
ATCACACACGCGAGGACTGTACCTCATAATCCTGCAGCAAAAGGACTCATCGAACGAATTAATTGCTTGCTAGCCGAACAAACCCCTCGTGGTGCCAACTGCTTTGTTCGGGCATAACCAGTTGCAACAAATACTTCGGCTGCAGTGTTCCACGATGTGGTGGGTTTTCTCTTGCCAAGCGTTCTCCCTATAATAGAAATCAACGTATGCATAGCAACACCGCGGCGTGGCGGTTTACTTTACAACCTCCATGGCATTATTCGACTACAGGGTTCCTAAGACAGCTTAGAAGATTGCGCTTGTATTTAAATGGTAGTATGAAACAAATCCTGATCCGCTCCATGCTTTTTAGGTAGTTAAATGGTCGTATTTCCATTCATCATTAATCTGACCCACATGTTACAGTGGTCTTAAATCCTGTGGTTTGACCTGGCACAAACTTTGCCTACAAACATCCGAGTCGCCCTTATCGTCATGTGGAATAATCGCGGTGACGCATACAGAACACCCATCTCAGGCATACAGTCGGTTGCAATTGTTTATTATCAGACGGGTACCATGAATATATGATGCATCACCCAAGCAAGCATACATTGATTTGTTAAGACGCAGGTAGGCTATTAAATGGCAGTTAGGTGTTCGCTATATTTTTAACACAGATCCACCGGGATTTTACTGCTTTCTGATGAAAGCTGCGAATTCCACCTTACAACCTCCACGGCATCATTCAAGAAAAGCGTCCCTAAAGCAGCTTAAAAGTTTGCGCATCTATTTAGACGGTAGTATGCAAGTAATTGCGCTGTTTCATATTTTCTTTAAGCTGATCCATCATGGTATGAAATCGATCAACAAAATCTTGTTGCTTACAATTGTTTGAATAAGCACTGAAGTGAAATATTTAGTAAATATTCATATTAGGTACTTGCAACGTCCTGCCCTCTTCAATTTCAACCCAGTGTCACATTAGCACAGATGCAGCTGAAGTCTGTCCTGATCAACATCAATTTGGTGGACGATTGCGTCGCTTAACCGAGGTATCCCGAAAGGACGGTTAAAAAGTCTGTCATGCTTATTTTGTAACACCTTGACTGCAACCCAACATTTGAGTATTTCATTCATTCCACGATTATAACTCATGAACGTAGTATTGATTTGATATATTTACCCTACACTTAGCGCGCCATTAGCAATTTATGGGTACACCACTATTTCTCAGCAGTGGTCAGATTGTGGAGTCCGTTTCGCTGCCTTTAATTTGTCTTTAACTTTGATGTTAAATTGGAATTGGACATTGTGAAAGCATGGGGACAGCAATTTGCCTGCATAGAGAATGACACACCAATATGGTTAACCTTTCCGTGCGACACAAGTTCGAGCAGTCGTGTGCGCACTAAATTAATTCAATGTGGTCTTCATGTATTCGGGAATTAGCAGTATTTATTTATTCGAATATAAAGTTGACGTTTTGTAAGTATTTCGAACAGCATTTTCCAAATCACGGATAAGTATTTCACATTCTGTTAACATGTGCAGTTGTACAATTATAAGAACTCTGCACCGCTCCATGATTTTAGAGAAAAAATACTTTCTCTGAGAGCCCTATGTACATTATATTTATGACTAAGATTGGAGGCTCAAAATCCACATAACCCACTCTCACGCTGCAATACTCAGTAGATTTTTCACGCTCAACGCTCTCAACACGAAAGGCAGCTAAGCACATGACAAATTAATCCATTGGAAGGTATCCGGCGGCTTGCGAACACACACCAATATTTTGTGCTCTTATTCCATTGCTACTTTTCTCACTTCTATCGCAACAACGTGCCATAAAACCCTCAGCATTAAAAAATGGAACTACGAAATATACATGTCCAGTGTACGAAATTCTCAGCAGACAGAGATTTACATCACGCAATCCTATTTCGCACTAAACACGACCGCCGGATAAGCGCACAAATCTGTTCGATTGAAACAAAATTCATCCGATAATGGAAAGATCCGTCGCATTTCGCCGTTCACTACTTACAATTTTCAGTCAATTTACCGGTTTCCATTTCCGCATCTCCGCCTCTCCTCGTGGTGATCAAAAGTTTTATACACAAGACTAACCCATCACCTACTAAAAGGACCAGACGAATTTGCAATTTATAGTAATAAAGTCTAAATTGTTACTGTGTCATGCGCTGAAATCAGCGGACTATTTAGAATTTGAAGTGTTATCCAGACAGCTATGAGTAAAGCTGCACTTATAACGGCGCGTAGACTCTCTGTGCAGTTTTCTTTTTACCAAATGTATAGGGTCATCATACCAAGCTTATCAGATGCACAATTACTGTATTGACGGAATCGAGCGATATTCCTCCCAACAACCATAGAATTGTGTTTGCATAATTAATCTATCAAAGCTTCGACTTCACCTTGGCCAGCTATCGTAAGTGCAGCTGCCGCATGAACTAGTATTACATGGTATGAGTCTTTTGACACCTCCATCTTCCATCTACTCTAATGTTTCCCAACCTTTTACTTTATAGGCAGTTGCCCCCAAACTTTCGAAAGCCAATTGGCTAGCAACTACTGCATTTCTCTATAAATTACGGCAAAGGAATACCATGCGTATTTATGATTTTGAAAATACACGAGACCCCCATTGTAGTGCGAAGAAAATACATGCGGTTCTTTCATTAAGGCACGATTCAAACAACATAGAATACGGCCTTATATTCCCGCATTTAACCAAGCGCTGTCCTCAGCGCCCGTGCTTCACTTGTACGGCGTTTGCCTATTAATGTTATCGCAGTCGATGAACTCGGTATCCCTGGTCGCCTAAACCAATAGGTCAAGACGAACGGCATCTCCGCTAGCACATACTGGCCTTCAAATTTCTGGCGGAACTTTGTGGGTACGTTCGATGGAGTCTGCACTGCAATGAGCCCGAATACATGGCCCAGCTCGGTGGATCTACCGAAGACGTTGCGCTCGGAATATGCATTCAGGTGACGTTGAGAGGCTTGAAGATTTGCTTGCGTTAACTGTTGTGCATAGCTCAAAATGACCCTAACCTTGATTCCTCGTTCAGCTACGGTCATCGTTTCGTGGTAGGCCGTCTGCAATAAAATGGCCGATGGTAATCGTAGCTCGTGTCCTGTCAGCACGAGGTGCGTTTTTGTCATTTGGTGTAGTGACGAGTATGTCGATAGGCATGTAAAGCAGATCTTAGATTTGTGTCCTAGGCCCTGGTTACCTCTTCGTTAATGAAGGACTGGAATAGAGCTTTTCTTTTGCTGTTCGTGCTTCTCACCAATTCCTTTTCCACCGGGTGGTATGCGTTTGTCCGCCTTTTCTGAATTCCAGCTATGTGACACAGTGCGCTCATGGGAGCACTCGCTTAGTTAGCTCCTAGATCCTTCGGTATAGGGTGGGCTGCACCTCTTCTTGTCATACAATGACTAAAGAATGCCTTCGCAACGCTCTATGCACTCATGTTCTGGAGTCGAGCTACTTCACGCCACTTTATAAAATCATTTATCATGATTAAGACGAAACGATATCTTCAAGTGTTGTTCAGTAACGTGTCGATGATGCCGATACCGACGAGCTCATTGGGAAAGACTTCTAACACTCGCCGTGGCCTTGCTTTCCGGGCGCAGACTAGGCATGATTTACAGTAGTTTACCATATTTCGTAGTAAATGGAGCTGACAGAATCGACGGCGTAGTGCTTGTTGTAACTTGTTCTGCCTTGCACGCCCCAAAGCCTCATGCAATGGACGCATAAATAAATAGGGATATTTTTCCACTGGCTCGATGCTGCGCCCGTTTGGGATCACATCAATGTTTACATTAATCCCATGTTCTTGAATGGGATTAAGAAAAGTGTGAGCATATGTTCCTTGTTGGCAATTACGACTGCTTCTTCTCTGTTAGGTGTAAAACTGATAGGTTTGTACGAGCCTACCTAGAAATACTTCTGGCTCGTTCAGGAGATACTGAGCTCTTTGATTTTATTGATTGTTGAAGTAGCGCAGAATAGTAGTTGTGCTGGTTTTCTTTGGAAACGGAATCCAACTCTTCACAACATCATTATAAAGCTTTGGACTAACATGGCCCGCTCAATCATCACAAATATTAATGCCCAACTAGAATTAATAGGAGCGGCGGATTTACGGTTGGTTTGCATGCAAGTACGGGACCCGATATTTGAAGAATGTGAGAGACAAATGCTGTCCAAATTAGCCTAGCGTACACAACAGTTGTCCTGTGTGGAATCCGGATGTATCCGGTGTTGTCAACCGGTGAAGGAGTAATGCGAGTCAGAAGATAGTAAGTAGGGAAATATGCGGCTAAGATGTAGCTTGAGCGATCCGTCGACAGTAGAGCTAGACAAACAGCTGGGTGCTGGTGTGAGACGGAGTGTCAGAGAAGTTGTGACAATATAGGAGAGACTATATACTACAGCTGTAGCGAGAATACGGTAGCAAGACCAGCTCTGAAGGAAACCTGAAAAAAACAGAAAATTATAGCGATTTCTACAGTTAGCATACAAGTCAAACACACGGCGGGAAATAGCATTACTGGGGTCGGATTATTTGTGAAGAAGAAACTGCCCGCTGTCGTATGCTGAGGAACTGACTGCTAGGCATTCAATGTGAAAGACATGAGCGAAAAGAGAAGGATTACATACTAGGGCTGTAGCGAGAAAACGGTTTCAGAACCAGCTCTGAAGTAGACCAGTAATCTCAGCATATTTTGTGCAGCAGCGCCAAAAGATACTAGGTATTCCATTCTAAGGTGGACATCCACAGTGGAACCAAAAGACAAATAGACGGCTAAGGGGTAAGTGACCGGCAGTCTGATTAATTAATAATCCGGCTTGGCACGCTGTTTTAGGCTCAGGAATGCACTAATAGGCATAAAGTGTTGAAAACTGGAGGGAGAATAGACAGCAACATTCGCAACAGAGTTAGAGAGAAAACGGTTTTAGAGCCAGATCTAGAAGAGCCCAGAGGTAATGGGATAATACAAACGGCACCGCCAGAAGTTGCTAAGTGTTTCACTCCTAGGTTTGCTCCAAGGGTGGGACATACATCTCGGCAGCGAAACAAAAACATATTTTATTCTCGACTATGCGAGGCACGCCCATCGAGGCACGATCAGGTATGTGCAACTTTACAGGCATTTAATGAAAACTGTAATAGTGACAGTAGAAAATATTTCATATGTTCATGATTGCAACCGTACAATGGTGAAAATGCAAAACGATAATTTGGCTGTCGTGAGATCGGGACCCGTTTGTCAGGACATAATCTCTCTGCCACATATTGCAGTCATACCTCGGCTAACAATAGATTGAGAATCCTGAATGATCCATCAGGAATTAACTGAAGAGCACCCTCTAGAGAGATATGACAATATAGTGCGTTCGTGCATAAGTAACACAAAGGTCAACGGTGATATCGTAAAACTAAATTGACGAGGGTAAATGCATGAAATAGAAGAGAGAAGAGACAACAGGCTAAACAGATGTAGTAGTTCCAGTGTAACGAACCGATCTAAAATGGTGACGCTAGTCGACCTGCCAATGTGAAGTTATGGGCTGTGACTTTATTCGATGGCGAGTAACATTCGCCACGTTGCAGTGTTGTTAAACAGGACATTTGTGGCTTTTTGTAGAGAGAAGGCTTGCCAGGGGAATACCCACCACGTCCTGAAACAATTCCGCCGATCCATTTAATGGCAATTTGTAACTGGTTATGTTTCTTGTTGAGCGGTTGTTTGCTTGGTTATTTGCACTCAAGTTGCCTCCCATTTTTTCCTTTGGCTGATGTGTTAGGCGGGTGCCTATTACGTTCGTGGGTCCAGTCATAATTTGAACGAAAGGCTGAGCCCAATTGGTAGGTCAGGAACTAAATATTCTTTTTGAATATGATGTGTTGATCATCTGCAGCCCCACGCGAAGTCTCCGAAGGATATAAATTGCAATATGTTGAATTGTTGTTGAAGTCTTGACAGATAAGATATGGTTCCGAAAACCTAATCGCAGAAGGCAGAAGAGTATAACTGCGTGCCGGATTAGTTGTGAAGCACAAGCCGCGTGCTACCTATGGACTTTGCACGTACCAGTAGGCATTCAACGTTGAAATCAGGAGCGATAATGGACGGGGCTGCATTTTACAGATATGGCGGGACAGCAGTTGCAGAGCCAGCTATGAAACGGGCCTGGGGCAGCGGGATAAGTTTAGCAGCAGCGTCGAAAGTTACTAAGTGTTCCAACTTGTGGTGGACTTCTACAATGAAGCGTTTAAATCAGACGGTAGAGAAGATTAAGGGTGCGTGTCGGGTTAATTGAGAAGCAAGGGTCGCTCACTGTCTGAAGAAGAGGCATCTAGTCATAGGAATTCAAAGTTGAAAAATTGGATGAGAGGAGACAAGACTACAGAATATAGCTGTAGTGAGAAAAAGGTATAAATAAATTACGATGGTTGTTTCGGTTTCCTCTATCTCAATTATCTCGAACACGGACTAGCGGCAGTCGACTTAAGGTTCGAGCAGTAGAAGGGTCCAATAAAATTCGCACTGCTGACGATTCGAGAAAGAATGCAACGCGCGTACAGTGCATTTTCGGGCGTGTAATGACAGTCCGAGTAAACTTCCATTTGAAAAATTTCAGGTTATACGTATTAATTGTTAGTAGCATATTGAATACATAGTTCAAATTTTCAAAATTCAGACATGCTAAAAAGACGGGCCTCGCTTTGTCGCGCATAAATATTTATTTATATACTTTCACGCATCATTCAAATTCTCTTTGGGTGATTAACCATTTTTGAGAATATTTTGCTTCCCTTCGATTGGAAGCAAATAGGGGTCCCAAGCCATCCCGTCACAAATATTATTCTCATCTCTACCGCGATGCTTTCAGGCTACAGACATATTTATATGCTCACTTCTGTTAACAACACTAGTTCGCCTGTCATCAAGTGGCGTCTTCGTTTGTACCACCCTTATAGTGTATACAGGTAATATAAGTAGGTGTTCAAGCACGTTCAATAAAAAGTAGCTTAAAGTATTCTGCTTATCTCCACCGTCTCAATGAACAACGAACAATGATTTAGCAAGGGATAAAAGCATGCTTGGTCTAATCCACACGAGAGAGGATGAGGTAACAAGACGCAGGGAGTTAAGATCAACATCCAATGGTCTTTAAAAGTAGTCAAATGTTGGAGGGTATACAACTGAGACTGGAACGCGTACCAGGGTTGGCCAACCAAAGGGAAAAGTAATTTCGTCGACAATCTAGACGACTTTATTTTTCATTTAATTGTAAGCAGTTACCCCTGAGCTGCGTGTTGTGGCTAAGTTTCAGCAAATGGCTGCATACGTGGTTGGGGTCACTCAATATCTGATGCGCAAATATGCAAACGCAACACAGCCATCGATAACGTCCGCTGAAAATTCCCATCAACTTCAGCCATCTGCGGTAAGAGTGATAATGTAGGCCCTTTACGTTCTATGTTGTTGTTCTTTGTGGTGCCTCTAACGCTTCTGGATGCCACATTTCGCAGCTAACTCAGCCTGTTTTGAACAGTCGAGATTGCTCTGTACGATCATACCAGGTTCACGTTCCTAGTGGCTGGTCTGCACACCGTTTGTCCCAATGAAATATACGTAGTTATATGTACGTCATAATTGTACAACGCGACATTCGTCTACGTTGAATGGTACTGCGTTTTGAACAGACCAGTACGACACTGTGCTAGGATTGCACTGGAGCAGTTATTGATCGTCCGGTCCTTCTGTCCTTCGCCATATATTGATATCATCTGCGAAAAATAGGAAATCGGAAGCAATTGATCTCGCCAAATGGTTAATGTGCACCAAGAATAGACGAGGTCCAAGCACCGAGCCTTGTGGTATTCTACACGACACATCGATTGCGTCAGACAATGATTCGCGGACTCTCACCACTAACCGTTGTTCGTGTAGAAAATTGCTAATCCAACTCAGGATTGCGTCGCCAATGCCGTAGTTCCAAAGCTTCTGAAGGATAATTCGATGGTGTAAGCGATTAATCGCTTTTATAAAGTCCAGATAGATGACGTCGACACCTACTCCATCATCGGCAGCTTCAGTTTAGCTATTACGAGCAATTAATAGGTTAGTATTACACGAATGCTTTCCACGAAAGCCATGTTGCTCTGGGGCTATTAAGTTGTCGCCTCCCAGATACTGCATCAGCGCATCTGCGATGATTGATTCAGTCATTTTGGATAGTACTTGAAGTATTGTTATTGGACGGTATTTGGCAGGCTCATTTATGGATTGGTGTGATAACCCCTATCTTCCTTCCTGGTGGAATATGGTTCTCTTATAGGCATCGCTGATATGAAACGGCCAGTGGATATTCTAGCTCACTAGCTATCAACCACACAGCATTTGATCAAATATTTTCGAATTCAGGAGGACTGTGGATACGGAAGCATAACAACTTCTTCACCACAGATTGCGCAGTGAAGGTGATGATGACTAAACCCAACGGTGAAGGAATTGAAATGTGGGCGAGTGTACGTGGTTGTACAGAGGATGGCTGGCGATTAGCATTTGCAAGCACGCTTTAAACTGCGTACCCACCGTTGCCGGCGTTTCTATGTCATGCATGTTAAAGGCTCCAGCGATAAGAATGTGGGTGTACGACTTGTTCAAAGCAAAGTGAAAAACGTGGTTCAGTTTGGAGTTCATTTCCGACGTTGAGTTTGGTGGGCGATAAATCACGGCTAGTAGACATGTGTCATTGTTTCGCAACCATAGGCGGCACCAAAGTGAATCGGGAGCTCAGATTTCCGGATGATCGACAAGTTTACATCGGATGATTGTATTATAGTAAAGAAACACACGGCCAACCCTTCCGTTTCTAGCGGTCCGATGCAGCGACATACCGTGGAAATTGCTCTCAGAATCAGTTATCTAAGGTTTATCCATGTCTCTGTAACCATGAAGAGGTCACTCGGCTGTGAGGCATGGAATTCTCTAAGTTCGGCCAAATTACATAGAAGATCTTGGATGTTTGTGTACATGCAATATAGGATTTTGTTGTTAGGAGTGCGTTGATGGATGTCAACATTGTGTTAGTTCTTACCCGGCGAATTTTGACAACATATCATTTGCGTCAAAAGTAAGCAAATGCGCGCTATTATTCGATAGTATCTGTGTCATTTATGTATTCACCGAAATGCAACAAAAATAGCGCAGCGCAAATCGTTAACCGTGTGGTCATACAAAACGGCAGCTTAAAATTTCCGTCGTTTATACGTCAGAGGATCGAAGTTACGCATCCTGATTTCGCAATAAGCGCTCGCCCATTTCTTACCCATTAGAAGACACAAAACTTTACATGCATATGTATTGGTCAAAGTTTGCAATCTCCGCCTTCATTTAATTACGGTCATAAGAAATATAAATGTGTAGGAAAGATCAGCAAAACATGTAATGTCATTTGCCGCCGCATGGATAGCTGTCTTCAGTGAACAGAATTTGCGGTCTGTTCTTATTCTTTGACACAATTTCCCCGTTGTACTGTAAGCATGCAACCACGTTGCATTCCTCGTCATAAAGCTTGTAGCTAACTTCGCCTTTCATCTGAAATTGGAAATGAGTGTTTTACTAGCTGTTTTGTAAAAATAACTCAAAATATCATCCCTTGACCGAAAATAAAATTAGCTCCTCAGCATAAAATAAACAGCCAAATGCAACAACCGATACAAGTTAATACATACCGAGACATCCGGTGCCAAGAAACTCCTCTTATACGTGTATACACCTCCTTGTTGCAGCGGACATCCTGGATCCATGTAGTCACAGATATCGCTTATGTCTGCAACTTCGCGTAAACAAATCTTCGACTGTGAGTCCCTCAGACAAAGTTGCGCCTTCCCAGAACGAATGATTCTTTCTAAGCACAAATAAAGAACGAATATAATCTAATGATGTGTGGACCGATAAGATTTAAAGCGTGAGTTTTTCTTTTAAATCAAAGCAACACATTCAAATCAGGTGCATAACAGTCCAATTTTAATGAGCCACGCAGGTTCTGATTCGTTAGTTCCCATCATATTTGTTGAAAAATTTTGGCCAACCACTTTGCCAAATGAAATATGTCGGTCATCCAAGGATTCTTATTTATGTACCTTGGTAAATCCTTTAACTTGAAAACAATGGTACTTAATGGATGAATTCTTTCGTATGTTATGCATTCGTTCACCACACGTTGATTCACTTGTCGGAGCGATGTAGCTATGACCTTCGGAGTCATTAAGGTTTCCTCATTAAGGAAATTCATTCAGCAAATTGAAGCAGGGTCAATTGGCATAAAATGAAAATTGTGCATTTCTCAAAACTGGAATCCATTACTTTTCATCCAAATAGGCAATTTTTCGCATAAACTTGAATATACATTCCAATACTTTCTTACTTGCTTGGAAGGTGATTTCAATATTTACAAATGAGCCTCCATCAGCGACGCAAGACACTTGGCTGCAGTTCGGCACAGATGCGCTGATAAGCGTGTTGCCATCAGCTGTAAAACGCAGGAGATTGCGCAAGTGGGAAAATGGCAATCAAGTTGGTATTTTGATCATTTGAATTTCAGGCTGCATGTTGTGAGAAGCATCCACCGATAATATAAAACGCATGCTTATAAATATTTAAACCAAAAAACCTATTACTAACAAGTGATGAGCAAACATGAATTGCTAGGTATACGTTACAAGAATGGACTCACAGCAGTCAGTGTAAAATGTGTTCGCATGCAAAACAGCAAATTCAGCAGTTAGTGCCACAAAAATCACTGCACAAATTGACGTCTGCATATTCGTTGGGATCTATTCTACGCAAGTGAAGAACGACAAATTTATACTTATCCTCATTGTATTGTTTATCTGCAAATGTGTCGAAAACTGTATCACCAACCACGATTGACACACGCCACATGTCCGCTAAATGGTTCACCGCGAAGAAGGACAGTATCACGCGTATTATGTATTGTGAAACCTGCACCGTTGATATTAAAAACAATATTCTGGGAGATATTTCAACAAGAAATTGATTATTTGATCGACAAATTTAGTTTGCTCGCAGTTGTTTGCATAAACACCATAGTGGAATATTTAGTACGTATGGTCGCCTGTTCTGTTTCAACAGCGTGTCATTATAGCCATTAGACGCAGCTGAAGTCAGTCCCGATCAACATCAAGCCGGTGGACGATTAGGCCGCTTAAACGAGGCATCCCTAGAAGACCGATTGTTGTTCCTTAGAAAACCAGGTGTATTTCACGGTGACGAATTGCGAAGAAATTGTGGGGCCAAATATGTTCGTTTATGGATACATTTGGTCAGAAATTGATGCCATTGGATTTGCAAGCAAATTGCTCGCTCAAATCTACTTGTATTTTGGAGATAACGCTTGTGTACATCTGCGACCACAAGGATCTGCCACATAGCGACCTTTTGCTATGGTGTGAAATGGAAGTGCCATTTGATGAGGATTAGTCTTAGGCGAATGCGTTCACATCGGAGTATCGACAGCATAGCTCTGATGGTCTCACATCCATTCATCATTAATCTGACCCACATGTTACAGCAGTGTAAAATCCTGTGGTGTGGTGTAGCACAAATTTTGCCTGCAAACATCCAAGTCACAATTATCTTCATATGGAATAATCGCAGTGACGCATACAGAACACCCATCTGAGGCAT
>CALYDF020008433.1:0-11636 GCA_944474145.2 Dicrocoelium dendriticum | reverse complement strand
GTGATTCCGAGGCCTTATGGCTTACCTAAGATCCACAAGCAACAGAGACTATACTGATCCCGCTATGATTTCCGCATTCCGAACAGGAGCTTCCCTTGAAAAATTTGGACTATGATAGAGCGGCTCCAGTCTGTCGGAACTTTTCCTTGTCCCAAAATTTCACTAGCAACTCGTGTAAGTCAACTACAGGGGCAGGTCCGCCGGATTTGTAGAGGGTTACGGGAATTCCATCTGCCCTTTGGGGCATATGCAATTTCAACATTCTGGTCTCACGTTCAACTTCTGCGCGTAAGGGCGGATCTATGGAAACGACCCATGGAAAAATGAAGTTAATGGCCGACAATGAAAGCGATAATCCCGAATAGTTAAACTGCCTTTCAGCTCGTTGGGCCCAACACTCCAAGCGTTTGACAGGTCGTTGATTGGCTGTCCACTCTAGTCGCGTATAGTCTCGCTAACACCACGTCCCCTGCTGTCTGGTTCCCCTATCAGACGGAATAACTTAGGATGATTACCAACGGCAGCGGCTTTTTCCATTTCCGTTGCAGGATGAGACCAATAGGCTTCGATGTCTTTCTTTAGGCTAGTACGCAGTTTTGCCCTCAGATTTTTTGCGATGCTCATTGTATTCGTCCGTGAGCATCCAAAAGTCCAGGTTGACAATTTAATTTGCGGTATGAAGACATGCCTGCTGCTAGTAAAGTGATGTTCGGCCGTGTTCGGTGAGAGGCTAATCAGCATGGATGTCAAGTTAGTTTGATACGCATTCAAATCAATTGGCTTCGCCAGTTGGCTGGCGTCAGTGCGTTCACAGCGATGTTGCGGGCGCCTGCGGAAACGCACCGGAAGGTGGGCACACACAAAATTGCGATGGTAGTCCACGTTCGTGCTCCAAATTGTGAGGCAGGTTGAACAAGACCTCTTCAGCGGTAACTGATCGCGATACTATCGATTTGCGTCCATGGCTGGTAGGCGCCAAGTCAATCTCCAGGGAGTGCTGTATCGTAAGTTAGCGTTTGCGAGAGGTATACTTATCATTATGGGAGCCTAGGCTATGTTGGCTGCCAAGATAAATCATCATCCTTATCACCATTATGCACGTTAGCTAGAGGTGTAAAACACCTCAGCTACTGTGCCACAATACATAAAAATAAAATAAACGCGGCAGTTGCATGCCAGCTGAGGTACCAGCAACGGATAGGGCTCGTTCCGGAAAGCTGCCAGCCGGGTGCAAGATAACAAAAAATATAATGTAAAATGATATTATGCTACAAAACCAGATGGTGGTTGGAGCGGAGGCTAAAAGGTATGGGGAGGGACAAAGAAAAACACAGCATGAAAGTCACTGCGGTCGGCTCCTATCCATGTCAGCACTGGTATCCAGCCAAAGGTGTTCATCATCTTTTGACACAAATTAGGGAGCTCTGACGCTCCAACCGAACACGGCTTCAAAGTTAAGGCCTTCATTCCTCTCGGTCAAGTCATCGCTTGGCCGGCACTTCGCTTCTTTTATCCACATCCCCGGCGAGCAAACAACACACATCGCAGAATCCGGTTGGCTGACATGCGTAACACGTTACCTTGCCATCTGAGCCAGGTGCGTGAAATGACGTTACTGAGCGGTTCAGTTCCTTTTCCTGTAACATGAACAATGTGTCCAACACGCTCGTTGCTCATGTGGTCTTCGCACCAGATGTGAGGCAAATTGTGAAAGCACCGGTGGTCGAACGTATCTGGCCACATCATGTCCACTGATCTTAGGTGCCAGGTTTCGCAACGGTACATTAGGGTCGAAGGTACTGTTGCATTGTGAAGTCTACCATTTAGGGAGAGAGTGATGTCGCGCCGGCGCCGTAGGTAGCGTAGGCTAGCAAAACCATATCGAGAATTTGCTGTACGGTTCGTGATCTCACCTTTGATCTAAAGGGAGCGTATACAAATTCCCAGGTAGTTAAATTTACGGAAGACTTTTATCTGATCCCTACCAAGTCTCAGCGCATGAGGCGATTCCTGTCTATCTTAGAGCAAAACTTTGCAATTCGATGGTACAAAGCAAAGCCCGAAGCGGCTGGCAGCCATTGCTTATCTGGCCAGTGCAGCTTAGCACGTCTGGGAGCTGTCACAGATGAGGGCAATATCGACAGTTTAATCCAAGTCAAGACGCCGTTCTCCTGGTAGTAGCTCCACACCTTCTAAGTCGTGTCCTGTGCATGCGATTTCTACACATTTACCAATAGCGAAGTTAAAGAGGAGAGGTGACAGCGGGTATCTTTGTCTCACACAGTTGGAGTTGCTGAAGGGTGGCGATAGCTTGCCGTAAGCCCTCACTCTGCCCATGCTTCGCCCGTATAATGTGCGGATAATATTTACATATTTCGCAGATGCAACCCTCCTGAATAGACAGTCCCAAGGGTCACATCGATTATCCGAATCGAGAGCACATATAATGTCGAGGAACACACCAACAGTGGGCCAACAATATGTGTGATTGCGCTCCAACGATTGACGCAAAGTGAAGATGAGTTCAATGCAGCCAGGACCCCGACGGAATCCGGCTTTCGTCACACCAATATGGTTTCCACGAGCGCCAAGCAGTCGGTGAAGGATTAAAGAGGCAAGTCATTTGGCAGCGATGATTGTCAGACGGATTTCTGTATGGTGTCCGCATTCCGAACGCTAGCGTCCTTTGAAGATCGTAACAATAACCAAGCGGCTCCAGTCGATTGTGACAATTTCCTGCTCCCACGGTTTCGCTATTAATTCGTGTACTTCATCAACAGGGCAGGGTACTCGAATTTGAAGAGGGTTGGATGAAGATCGACTGGTCCCGCGACTTTGTTCAACAGTCCGATCACAAATTCGACTTCTGAGCGAGAGGGCGGATCCAAACGGACAGTCCAGGGAGCAGGGCGATCATTGACCGGAGAGAAACCTAACAATTATAGCCGATTAACTTGCTTTACAAAATGCTCAGCCTAACGCTCCAAGCGTTTTGACAAGTGGTGGATAGGGTGTCAAACCTCGTCATAAATTGTTTCACTACCGCCAAGTCTCCTGCTGCCCGTTTCTCGCGTCTAACCGAACAACTACTGATGGTTACCAATGGCAATGGCCACTTCCATCTCTGACGCACGATGGGACCACCTTGATTCGCAGTCTCTTTTCAAGCTAACAAGCAGTTGTGTCCGGAGCCCTTTGCGAGTCTGGTTGTGTTAGGTTCAAGTCGGAATGTGCAGGCGAGCATCGATAAGTTCCAGAGACTGCGACAAGTCCCCATGTCCAAGTTGGCTTTATAATTTCCACATGAGGATTTGCCTGCTGCTAGTAAAGTCTGGTGAACATGCGAAAAGTGACTTACAATTGTCTCCAGTGAGCACTTACTCAACTCGCACGTCTGCGTATTTCGATAAGCATTCAGAACAGCTGGCTGCGCCAGTTGACTGGTCTCAATGCGCTTACCTTGTCATCGTACGCGTCCGCCAAAACGTATGCGCATGTCAGCACATACAGGTGCATGGTCAGTGTCCACACATGTGCTCCAAATCGAGTGACAGTTCCGGACGCAGCCACTTCAGCGGCGACGGATTGCAATGTGATCGATTTGCCTCCAAGGCGGGTTCGACTCTTGTGGGTGCCAAATCACCCCCCCCCCGGCGGGTGCTGTTTTGAATGTTAGTGTTTACAAGAAATAAGCGGGCAGCGTCGCATAAAGGAAGTAACTGTCCCCGTTATCAGCAAGGGAGCCTAAATCATTTTGGCCGCCCAGATGCATCTCATCATTGGACAGCTTTCCAAATTCAGCGTTCAGAACAACTGCTAGCACAACATCGTCCGCGCTTCTTGGGTGAGGAAGGAGCTCGGTCATTTGGCGGTGGAAGTCGTCTTTTATCGAATCATCAGAATTTGTGGACGCTTAGGCAGCGATGACGAATAGACACTAATTAGTCCCGCGGGACTTTGAAGCTTTGAACGAGCCAGCCAATCGGACAGCACACGTCCGGCCATTGATAAAGATCCAATCAACCAGAGTAACTTCAGACCGGGGACTCTGGGCAATGCCCACACCGACTTGGCCGGTGCTCGAAGCTGCATTGGCACCAGATAGCTGCAATGAGAAAATACTGCTGGTGTCCCCTGAAGGGGATCGCAGAATGAGCACAGAGATCGTCTTGCAGGCGGGTCTCCTATAAGCAGCAGATATCGATGGAGAGGGTATACAATGTTCGGGCAAGTGCTGTCTGTTGACCGAGCTGTAGCAATGTACGTACATTGAGGCATGCCAATCTGAAAGAGGATCGAGGGCTCCAAATGGAAGCCGATGAAATGGGGTGGACCGCTTGGTTGGACATGGGCTTGTCGGCAGGACAACTGTGACTCTCCGGGTTTGTATGTGAGTTTAAACTAGAAGATAAACGCATAGCAAAGCATGTTGGAGGTTAGCGAAAATTCGGGGTGTTAAACACTGGGGGTGGGATAAAAATTAAATTAGAAAGGGACGATAAGGGTGAAGAAGCGTAAGTGGGTGAATAAGAAGATGGAAAGGCTTGGGCAGTAGCATCCAAACGACTATCCACCCTGCTTGATTCAGCAAATAGGGTGCCGTTGATTATTGTCTGCGATGGCCAAAACTTGCAAAAACTGTTTGAAGATAAGTTCATGGTATTGCTTGGGGAGATTACTGTCAGTTGGCCCAGGTCTAGACAGGAGAAGGATTAGGTTTCTCAACCAAAGCCGGTGGCAGCTGGATACAAGTGGTCTGCTTTAATGAATAAGTGGAACCTTCCATTCAAATCCCCAACCTGGAGGACCAGGAGGCTGTTTGTCTTGCTTCTAACGACTGCCAAGCTGGTATGAGTGGACTATATCCGAAATGGTCCTTGCAAGGAAAGGAAAAGAAAGGCATCAGCAGTACGTCGGTATGTAGTACCGACGCTTCGCTGCCGTGCAATCTCCGGTCGCACGTGGACTATGGATAGGGCCAGGGTCGTGCTGCCCATAGGCATGCTCGAACACGCGCCGCTTGATTACAAGACAACCTCGATACCTTTAGGCCAAGGACCTTGTGATCGGAATGACCAAGGTTTACTTCAAAGCGTACCGAGATCACAATAGAGATTGCGCGTCGCAATCCATCCACAGGGCAGATAACTCAAATCCAACTTTGAAGATATGGCGGTGCTCCAACAATTAACGTGGTGAGAAGATGTCATCTATACAGTCGCGGCTTCGGGAAAACGTGGCTTCCGGGGGTAGTTCCATTTCCCCCAATTAAGTTCGGTTCTATTGCGGACTACGACGTAGAGCCTTTCTCTACATTATCTCAAATTGTAGGCATTGAAATTCAAGCGGATTGCAGATCGGTTGCTTGAGGTTGCGTGCACGATATCGCCTTACTTATTGCAAACCGCGTGGCTGCATAGCGAATCATGGACAAGCTTGCTGTGGTGGTTGCATGATTTGGCATGTGCCTTGGAGTGCAAAATGATGTGTTTTTCACGGTCAGCCACCGTCTGATAATCGCTTAATTTCTGATAACGAAAGATTGGAAATATTTACCAGTTGGCCTATCCTGACACCTCCAGTTGCAGCGATTGTCTTGCGGCGGCCACCTAATCTGCCTTATCTTTGCACGCCGTTAACAAGGTGTAGGCGCCTTGATCCTGAATGTTTTCCAAGGACATTAATTTTATCCGGTTAGTCCGCCTTCTGTCCTTCATATTATCCTTCTTCTAGTAGGTTGTTATGGCTGTATGGCAGCGAAGCATCAATTTAATCGCCTGATATACTGCTGTAGATGATGATGAAAGCCCATGCGAGTGTCAGCGCAGACCGGAGAGTGATCTGATTCGAGGTAGGTTTATTAAACTGATCCACAATACCGTACACTATCCCGCAATCTAAAGCTGATTGCAACATGTTCAGTTTGTGACCATGCTTGTGTTGGCAACCTGGATCGCCATGTTGCGGCGCATTTCTAAGTATGCCGGACGTTCCTGCTCGCACAAAAGAGCCATTTGTCCTTACATAAAATGAGAAGCTATTATAAAAATGATTCTCAGCAAGGGCATAACGGCCACTAAGATGATGCTCACATTGAAGCAGGCGCTCGACCTGTGATTTGAAATCACCGGACATTTTAGCTTTACTCTTAAGTTGGTGGAGTCCGCGATGGATGTTTTACTTAAGAAATACACAACTGCAGTCATTTTGTGCTTTGGCTGTAACCGAAAACAAATTGCGTATCTCTGTACGAAGCCTATTCACCTTGCACTATCCTCCAGTGTACGCGCTGGTTCGGCTTGTTGTCACGTCTGCTTAAGGATTCTAATCTTGAAGCCCCCAAGCCGAAATGGAGATCGAGGGCGAAGGAGAGCCACTGGTGGGACTCTTTGAACGTCTGCGAGACTGTTGTCAGAGGTAGATTCTGATATAACCCGAACTGTTCTAGTAGGTGGATAGAATACTAGATCGTGGAAATGATCGGTAGTATTGATACAGCGGATCAAGAGATACTGACAAGCAGATTCAACAAAGTGTCAACAGGAAGTTTACGTGTTTACCAGACTCACTGGGGTATATCGGTTTGGTTGTTTCCAGCTTAGTGGTGATTGGCTGGACAGTTGTATGGTCTGATTGGATGACAGCACTCCATGTTGGGTTGGGTTGGTATACGACAGATTCATAGTAATTATTAAAGAAGATTGGATTGAACGGGTTGTAAACCGGCAGGCGGTCGAGTGGCCTGCATGTCTGGCTTGGAATTATAACGTCACCGGTTCGAATCTGCGTAGTGGCGCGTCTCCTCGCAATATACTCAGCCCACGCGTATATGCATTAAGCGTTCAACCGTTATTTCTGCATTTGGATTAAAGAGATTGCCACTGACACTTTCTCTTCTACTATGCGACCAAAGTTGTGGTACAGCACACCTGCCTAATTTTCAGTTACCCATGGCGAAGTGCAAAAGCTGAAACGTGCTCATCATGTGACTACCAGGCTCATCGCCAGTTTACGGAGTATGTCGTAGGAAGGTCTACACAGAAAATTAGCGCTGTACACTCAATCGTGTCCTCGGTTTCAATCAGGCCCAATAAGTACACACCGGATATTACATCTGGCCAATTCTGTACGTGCGTGCTGCAAGCGGCACTCGCAAACACCGGTGCAAAGTTGTGGTACCGGACCGGAAGTGGATAGCTCACTTAATTTGCCTCGATAGCCGAGTGGTGAAATATTGGAACAGTTGCCGAGACAACAGTCGAGACGAAATCGGTATCGGAATTTAAGAAATTCCTGGACCTACACATTACGGATAACGAATATATACAGCGCATTGCACCTGAATAGAACCTTGCAGAACCAAAATGCGTTGACAATACGTGGTAATAAATAACGTTATACGGCTTGTATGCTCCATACTATATCGATTGTGCAACACAGCTGTATTCGCAATAATTTAAAAAACGGGTAGCCCAGGTTAGTTGCTCGCCTGTTCATAGGATTGCCGAACGTGATGCAATGGTAGCCTACGTTTCGCCACCATGTGGGCTGGCATTGTCAGTGTCGTGCTGTGCAGCCCAATATCTCGCTTATCGGGTCGTCCATCCGTGATCGACGGGCAGCTGGGTTTTGAAATTACCAGCTTTAACTTGCGCCACGCGATGTTTGACCATTCTCTTTCGCTGCGGAAGTTCGTCTTTCTATTCGACGCAGAAAGATCCAGCAACCATGGCATTAATCTCATCAGCCACGCGGAAGCACAATGAGACTATTATTGCAGCTAGTCTTAAAACGAATCCCTTTAACTTAGAATATGCTATCCAATGGGGACTCTTCAAGAACTTTGGAAAAGCTGAGGATTAGATTCTATGTAATGTAGTTTGCTATGTGATTGTGCCTGGAAGAGATTCCAGCTGTAACAATTGTATTATTCCACTAAAAAGCAATGGACTAATTTGGCATGGTAAAAGGCGTAACATTCCAATAGTTTACTTCGAATTATTGTTTCTGTTATCGTAACAACAGCTAGTCATCAACGAACATCATGCCAACGGGCTCTCGTAACAGTATAATTGACTAAATGGCAACCGATAATCTCTTCTCCATCATAGAGCGTCCATTGCACTCTCAACTTTCCCTGAAAAGGTGGAGGTAAATGGAAGCATATTTAGGGTAATCGATACAAAGAAATTTCCACCGAAGTGGGAGTTTCGCGTTCGTTTGGCGCTTTAGTGATCCATTTGACTGAAAGCATTATGGAGTATACACTATACATTGGATGTAGGACAGTGGTACTTTTATGATTACTCTGTTCCGTTCAAAGTAGGATAGCAAATTTATACTGTCAAAACATTCGTATAGCTCTGTTGCAAATTGTGGAATTTGTTGAATACGAGGCCACTCATGCGTACCCAAATTGTCTATTCAAATCTTGAAAAGCAGTTATCTACACTCTATCTTTAGAAAATAAAGTGACTTACCAGTCTATAAGAGGTTCCAACTGGAAACTTTTGTTGTATTACATAACATTTCTCCTTACGCACCAGAACGAGTTGATCATCCCTGTTGTAATGACGCCAGGTTTTGGTGTCGAGCATAATAATTGGGTTGTTCGGGTATTCATACCAGCCTACAATTTCCACTCGTGGATTCTGTATCAATTCGCCTATAATTTGGTAGAAAAAATAGACATATGTACTGTGTTATTGCATTTGCGAACTTGCGTGATACCATGGGTCAAACGAATTCGGACGACGGAACTTGAATCCAGAACAGTCACATTATCAATCTATTTCGATAATCGCTGAGAACAATCGATCTGTCCTTTGATTTTATTCATACTAAATTATTATCTGCTAAATAATATTGTTGCCTTTATTTCCGTGAACTTACTGTTCTAGTAGGGAAATTATCACTAACGCAGTAAATATTTGTGAGCAAACGCTTTTCAGTCCCGTTATGTAACACACTGTACTAGTGGCGGTCAAAAGCTTACCATCTTTCAATTATGCGTTGAGCATTTATACTAAAAAATAGTTTTGAATGTACCACCTAAGCAGGTTTACTCACGGTGGAAGATCCTAACGTCCAGTTTAGCAACATGTCCTTTGTAGATAACGCAATCTCCCTTTGTACAGCCATCCGTTGCAAAACATCGTATATTTGTTGCTACGGGGTAAAACGCAAGTTGCATTTGGTAGAAAACAAACCCGTCTGCCGCATTATTCATGAATGTAAATATTCAAAATGAAATATATCTTGTTATACAAGCCGGAAATGTTCTAGTGTCAAAAGCATTAGCAAAAGTCTAACCAAGCAAGCTTGTAAACAGAATACTGGTCATGCACTACTTGTTAAAATTAGTTAAAACAATCAAGATTAAGCTCATTTAGCTATTAGATTTTCTACGAAGAGCTAAAGAATAATAATGCAATTATGCAATGTAATTTCCCTCCAAAACAGCGGTTAATTACACAGTGTGTTATTCCGACCAAAATTCAGTATATTATATTAGCGGAACCTATGGGTTTCCAGTTGTTATTACACTGTCTATTTAGTCAATAATCTTGTATGATGGTCTTCATACGCTCCTCGTTCTGACGAATTTTTTCTGATGGAATTGACTAAAGTATTTAGCAAATTTCGTGTTTTTGAGAATGGATTGTGCATACCATGATTTTCATTTAATTAATACTGCTAGCAAAAAAATACAAACACATTTGCTTACCACAAGCGAGACGTTTTTCAACGGAGACTATTTTCAATGGCAAAAGGAGAACTATCACAAATAGTGCGATTTGACTTCCGATTGACATTTCCAGGCAGGTGACTTTACTCAAACTCCCAATACATCGAAGTCGTTGACTATAAATAACATCGTGTGTTTATCTTTGCCAAATTTACATATACACAAAACAGGGAAGTGATTATTCCATTAGTTACCATGTAAAGTTGAGCGGTTTGATTGTTCGTGTTATTGCGCCCACTTGTGTATAACGGAAGCCAGTGTGTTTTGCTAGACAAACACAAATGACTTTTGCATATTTGACAAGCATCTTAACCACATTACCATAAATGTCACAAAAATCGAAACCACCACTACAGAAGCTTACGTAATAAGTTCACATCAGTACGGTTGAGCAACTATGATCCGACCACCAGACTGCAGTGGATCCAATTGCCACGACTAACATCGCAAGAATAACAAGCAAGGACAACGGCAAGATGGGGTTAGAGGCAGAAAAATGTAAATATAATGGATGCATAAGACAGTGTGTTAAAATAATCAGAATGGAACGATAATTAGCTACAAGATGCAGGACGCCACTTACTGCATAGTGGCGACATGTCTGAAACATTCTCCAACTATTGATGCGGACGGTCCCGCGAATTCCATCTGATAAGACGGCACTCACCAGGCTGGCCAAGTCTCTCAGTCTATTTCTTCTTGCCTCTATGACGCGTCATGCAATGACCACCTCGCAGTTTTCCCAACATGGTGCAGCAGCGGCGTATACTGAACTCCGAGGAAGCCGGTCAATGAGAATACTGTGAACATAGCCTAACCAACGTAATATTCCGTAAGCACTCGAGTGAGGCGTTAGAACGCTTCTTGCCGAAAACCAACTAGTGGGCCACAGCATCGCCCATCCGGTGTTGCCACTAAACGTGAGCAGTAATCCGCAAGCGCCGGTGGACGCAAACTGTCATGCGTTTAAGGTCTTTGTTGCGGACTGGCCAAGTGTCCAATCCATACGAAAAGACTGGTCGTACCGCAACGTTATACACCCTAACTTTCACTGACAGGCTGATGTGCCACCGTCTCCACAGGTGGTTGAGTCTCTGGAATGCCACAAGTGGCTTGTTGATAAGTCAAGAAACCACCTCAATGATCTGCCTGCAAGAGATGATTCAGCTACCAAGATAAGTGAACGGATCCACCACTACAAGTGGCTGTTCAGAAATAGATAAAACCGGATATGTGTCAGCCCAGTCCTGCACAGTACCTTGAACTTTGAAGTTGCAAAGCACAGGCCGAAGCGTGTAGCGCTATGTTTCTGTTTATGATGTAGTGTTTGTATATTCAAAGCATCAGAGCCAACGAGAATTATGTAGTCCGTATATTCAAGGTTATGTCAGTCTGTCGCCCGGCAGAACTTTCGCTCCGATAGAGTCCGAAAGAATTGAACCATTCATGATCGTTTGGATCACAAACTTGAAGAGGAATGAGGAGATAGGACAATTCTGGTTGACCCCAGTTGTCGTGGGGAAGTCGGTAAACATGTCCCCAAAAACAGTTGCATGATCTCGGGTAACACGTACATAGATATCAGAATGGTAAGGACCTTACCTGACATATCTTTCTAGGATAGCCAGTGCCACAAGCAGGTGCGGTGAAAAAGTCGAAGTGACTTTCAACTCAAAGTAAATCACCATAGACTCTCGTCTGTATGTGTGTCTGCCCAACACTTCGTGAAGGTTGAATATATGGTGGATGCAACCATGGTCAAGGCGAGAGCCAGTCTGGCTTTCAATTATTCCATCGTCACGCTGAGCAGCCAGTCGTCGAAGCATGGTATATGTGAGAAGCTTTGTGGCACTGGAAATAAGTCTAATACCTCGCTGATTTTCGTACA
>CALYDF020008432.1:0-11656 GCA_944474145.2 Dicrocoelium dendriticum | reverse complement strand
AACGTATTTCAAGTATACAATGAATTAAAATCTACTGAAAAAAGTATAGAATGTATCATTAAGGCTTACCTCGCATGATGTGTTGTAATCGTTCGTTGGTGATGAATACTTATGAATTCTGCAACGGAGAAATCAGGGAATCGGCAACGTGCAATAAATGAAAGCGGGCAGAAATATTATTCGTTAATGGTAAGGTTGTTGAATGTAAACCGGGACGGAGATGGTGTAGGCATGATATTGTGAAGTATGCAATGAAATGGAGGAAGTTGTAGATTCCGTATGAGAACTAATGACGAAATAATGATCTGCATAAAGTGCGTGCTAAGCAAGTGCAGCGGGTTATATTAACCGAATAAGAAGTGCACAATTGTGCACGGTGCAAAGTATGAGCAAATTATTGACGTTGAATTAACTTGGAACTAATAATGTGCGGACCATTCATCCTGGAGATGGAGGAAAGGTGGTGCAAGTGGAATGTTGTATAAAGGTAGTATGATATATAATGTATAAGCGGTAGCACTTGTGAAGTGATGTTACATTGCAGTGAGAAATGAAATCCATATACCCCAGGTAGTATGAGTATATGTATGTGGTTCGAATGGTAGGGATAATTTTTCAAGTATTTATATCATACCTATTATGATAATGGAAATGAGGAAAATGGTGCAATATACTATGAGGGTAAGTGTATTTTCCCGGACAAATGTGAAAAAATGATATCCATATATATGTATATTTATATATAAATATAAATATTTATATATGGATATATGAATGCATGATAACGCATGTATATCTATTTAAATCTGTTTTATTAATGGAGTGCATATGGATGTTTTCAATTATGCTTTACTTGGGGAAATGCGGTAAGGCGTTCCTCGATCGGTAACTGGGTGTGTTTTGTATGTGTGGAGGCCAGATTTATCCGTGGAATGTCAGCGCTGGGAGTCATCATGCAGCACAAGAACAAGAATGATGCTCCCTGTACCTGAGAACTGCGAAGTAGGCCTGCATACTGAGTTCCTGTAAGCGACAAGCACTGAACGCTAGTAAAATTAATGAGCAGGTAAGTAAGCATGCAAGGTATGTGAAAGTAAATGTGCTCACCTTGACACACTTGAGGATTACGGAAGCATGAAATCGCTTGCTGAATTCAATTGCATAGTAAGTGTTGCGCTTGAGGAAGATGGTGCACATCAAATGGAGACGTATGCGTCATTGAGACGGTAGTTTAGTAGTGAGAGCAGACAATACAGCGAAATGGAGCTGCGGTAGTTAGAGTTGGGTGTGTTCGAATTCTCATAGTTATCAAAGGGACAACGCTTGAAAATGAATGACGATTTTCGTTCACGTCATAGAATGGCTATGCTTCAGAACCGGCGGTGTAATAGAAGCGTAAGGAATATGGTGTAGGATTACGGACCCATACACGGCCTCGTGTGCAAAGGAATGCTGGCCGTTCGTAGTAAGCGTGTGTAATTTTTACAGATGTGGCATGGTTGTGCGCAATGAAGAGTGCTCTCTTCGTTACCTGGCCCGCACGACTATTGCACGGAGAAGTATTATATATGGCATAAGAAGGGACGCATACTCGCAAAATAATTGGCAGCTATTTAGGCGCCACTAGCTGCAGCGTATGTATGTACAATGGAGAAAAAAGTATAACTTCGGTAACTGTACCTGCCTCCATCAACGGTGGTTACTTAGACCATGTATGATCTAAGCCACTGGCATCAGGATTACCTCAAGGTACGGTTCAAATATTTGGTGAACATGCCTTGAGGACAAATTCGTGGTTATCCTCTGTTTGTCCCATATTATGTGTTTCATCGTAGGTACAACGTTAGGGCATATGGTTGGCTGCACAGACGTCGTGGGCTGGCGTTTATTGAGCCCCACCTGACGGCACACGTGTGTCATCATTACGGTTGGTAATGAGGGGTACGTGCAACGTTAAACGGGACCATGAAGGTTGTTTGCCGTTTCCATGTAAGTGTTTTGGCAGGTGCACAAACACCGCTACCATGTAAGCAGCGGCAAGTGCTTCCACATGCGTTAATGACGGGCGGTTGTAGGTCCTACACCGGTGTTATAAGAATGGCAAGTGTCAAAGTATGCCCCATAGATATCGCATGCCTCCGCCATGAATATGGACAAAGGTGAATATACCTGCGATATGGGAGGTTATCATCCCTATGCTGTAAGCCACTGAGTTGGGCTAAAGTGGTGATTCAAGAGGCGTGGACGGAATTTCGTTTGTAAATGATATGTATGCAACATATAAGCGTGTGACACGGAGGTTGATGGTATGGAGCATGGAATGCGAACTGTTCATATCCCTTCCGCTGCATAATCTCTGAAATGTGGCACCAAATGCAACGCGGATGTCTGTACCGATTCCAAACATTCGCGACATTATGTGGAGCGTTTTCCACGCTCTTAACCCACAACGCGCAAGCACTGAGGAACGGTGAATGGTAAATGGTGCTTCGAACGAACATGGGAAAGAAATACGTGTATGCTTCACACAAAGTGAACTTACGTAATCAAGTAACATTCATATTTCCCCAAAGTGGTCAGTTTGGCTGCGTATGCGGCAACATAAATTTTCATTGGATGAATATCTAAAACGGAGGCAGTGGACGGGAATGGTAACAAGCACATGATGAGGTACCAACAGCACTAAAAGTGCTTAGTACATCGCGGGCAGGAGAACGAGGTGATATGGTAAGGAAAATGCAATGTAATACGAGGGTAGAGAATGTTGGTGACGATTACGGGCCCACCCACTGAACCAACCGCCAAGTGGTGCATTGCATGCAAGCCGATGAGTGGACAATAGGGGCTTGGAATGAGGCACCAGAAGGGGATTGGACAGGGTATGGCCCTAAAAAGGGCCGTGAGGTCGTTCATAATGGTATGGGAAAGTGGACGTATTTATCATTGCGAACTCACCAGGAACAGGTGCCAGGGGGTAGTTGTGCGAATTCAATACCAGTGGTGTTGCGAACGGGTTCGGATACGAAGCACAGAAGCACGGGCAGGTGTCATGGGAATGAGAAGGTAATCGTTGCAGTAGGGTACCCTGCGTGAAATGTGAAAGGCGCAACGATTGAGCAGACGGGGTACGGTGACTGACATGCCGGCGACATGTTGGGCGAGGTACTCATTTGGGAGATCTTGAAAGCAGGGCACTGAAGCTAGGGTGCGGAGGGGAGGCATGTTACTGATTGCTATATGGTAATAACGTATTGGCGTACTAACGCGGCGTTCAAAGGGCCGTCATGTGGATATTCACATGGGCGGCACACTAGCGGCTAGTAGGCGGTTCGGAGACATAGTGTTAAAGGTGTGTGTGTATCAACTTACCACCTACTGGCTCGGTTTCCATAGTGGACGCATGTAAACATACATGTGGGCGGTGGACTGGCAGGTAAGAGGCGGTTGCGAGGCACATTTCTGAAAGGGAATCGTCATCACAAATAAGAATGTACTCACCGGGTGTTCAAAGTGCAGTCATGTTTGGGGTTCATCGAAGTCATACCCCATGCGCCGAAACTGCAGATTATCCGCCAACATGCGAGATGATACCTCCAGCAGTTAGGGCAGTTAGGGTTAATGTAGAATCAAGAAGCACCGCGAAGAGAGACACTACTTGTTTGTGATCTCCGTGTACGCTCCAACTGACTGCAGTGGGGACTCGGTGAAGGAGGAATTCTAACGGGAACTACGGCAGCTCTGGAATAATGCTAAAAAGTCGGATGTCGTTAGCTTCGCTTGGGATTTTAATGCACCGGTTGCCCGCCTGTTACCACATAAACCCCACCTTGGTGGGCTAACGGATGGACATCGTTCCGGTAAGCTACCAGTCGGCTACTATGCATTATTAAAAAATTACCATGCAAAATTACAAAAGGTTAAATAATGAGGTCGTGGTTGCAGCGGGAGGCTAAGAGGGATGGGGTGGAACAAAGAAACTCACAGCGCGAACGCCACTGAGGTCGGTTTCTAGCCGTATCAACAAGTGTGTCCAACCAAACGTGTTCATCACCTTTCGGACAGCAGGTACCCCGAATTTGAAGTGGGATGGAGGAAGATCATCAGGTCACGCGGCTTTATTTAACTACAACAGTCCGATCTCACGTTCGACTTCTGAGCGAGAGGGTGGATCCAAAGGGACAGCCCAGAGAGTGGGGCGATCAGTGGCCGGCGAGAAATCTAACCATTCGGACCGATTCAATTGCCCAACGCTCTAAGCCTATTGCTAAGTTGTGGATAGGCTGTCCACTCTCGTCACGTATAGTTTCACTAACACCAGGTCTTCTGCTGCCCGTTTCCCTTATCAGAAGGAATAACTTACGATGGTTACCAAGGGCAGCGGCCACTTCCATCTCTGTTGCACCATTAGACCACCAGGATTTGCGGTCTCTCCTCAGGCTAGCACGGAGTTTTACCCGGAGCTCTTTGCGAGTTTCATTGTGTTCACTTCCAGCCGGAATATGTCGGCGAGCATCTATAAGTTCCATAGACCGTGAAGAGACCCAATGTCCATGTTGGCGATTAGACACACCACATGAGGATTTTCTTGCTGCTAGTAAGGTTTGGTGAATATGAGACCGGTGAGCTTCAATTGCATCCAGTGAGCTTTTATCCAACTCGCATGACAGCGTACTTTGATAGGCATTCAGAACAGCTGGCTGCGCCAGTTGGTTGGTGTCAATACGCTCTCAAAGTCGTCTTGGGTTTCCGCCAAAACGCATCCGAATGGCAGCACTTACAAGTGCATGGTGGGTGTCCACATCTGTGCTCCATTAGGGTTCTCAACCAAAGCCTTTGGTTAAAAAACCTGACCGCAATGCCGCGGGTTTGGCATTGGGCTGCAAGGAGTCCGTTTAAAGGAATAAGCAACCACCCTCATTCCAACCCCCAACCTGAAGGACCAGGAGGCTGATTTTGTCTGGCCTCAAACCATTGACCAATCTGGTATGAGTGGCTCTGAAGGCGCAAAAAATGAACCACCCGCTATAGCTCAAAGGATCATAGAGGCACACAAACCATCGCACCACGGTAAGGTCCAGCCTCATTGGCATGGATGGAACATCGAGTTAATAGTAATGACGTTAGACGTTGCACCTTGGGGAATGCGAGTATTCCATTCAACAAACTGGTTTGCTTGCGCCAGTTAAGACGGCTCCTTCATGCCCTACGCATGGCACCTGAGCCTCTAACGCGTCGCGCTCTGATCGCTCGTGAAGGGCGTGGATGGAGGCAACCGCTTTGTCAACGTTCCACTTGGCGGCAACACATGAAATCGCTGACGGCGTGTGTAGAAGCTGTTGGATCCGTACGTCTTCCAGGATGGGGACCCAAATATGAGGAGTGCCAATGGCCTAACACACTAAAAGACATGGTTCTCAAACGGATTCATTGGAAGTAATGTATACAGTATGGTACTGATTCATATGTTTAATACTACAAACATTCAACTGACAACAAAGAGCAAAAGCGGCGTGTGAGAAACAGACTAAAAATGTTTTTTCCACTTTTTATCAAAATGTTCCACTCTTCATGCTGTACATCAGTACAGGTGTGTTGCTCATCTTCAACTACCATGTCACGGTGATTAGGACGCTATGAATATTGCCTATCTGCTGATCTCCATGGTTTTATGCAGGCTCTGTGTCCAGTTAATAGACTGCTGAGAT
Source organism: Dicrocoelium dendriticum (assembly GCA_944474145.2). Classification (NCBI taxonomy): domain Eukaryota; kingdom Metazoa; phylum Platyhelminthes; class Trematoda; order Plagiorchiida; family Dicrocoeliidae; genus Dicrocoelium; species Dicrocoelium dendriticum. The sequence continues at coordinate 5,951 of CALYDF020008432.1, read as the reverse complement.
TACTTAGTTACTAACCCTCTCTCCTAACACTTTCTCGTACCGCTGAATCCGCTGAAAAAGTCAGCTGGATTTCACTAGATAAAATGACCTCACATCAACCATACATCCATCACTAATCCCTGCTTCCTTCCTCGAAAGTTACCCCCATTTTGGCTGGCGGGATGAAGCTGTACGTTATCTATATGGCAGTCTTCTCTGAGCTATGTCCCCGTTTCTGGGCAGGCGCTGCGCCACTAACCTATAGTGATGGATGTTTATCACATCCACTGATCCTTCCTTTTCCTTTGCTTCCATGGTTCCTCTTACCACATGTTCACATCTAAAGGCATTTCAAACCGATGATACACTTATTTGTCTGAGCGACTTAGACCACCGTCGCGTTACCTCCGCTGCTTGTAGCCTAGTTCATGCGTTCGTCTTGATTTCACTTACTTTTGGATGTTTACGTACGTACCTTAGACCATAACTTATCTTACAACTTAGCGTACACAGCCCATTCGCACAAAGGAACATGGTAATGTTGAAAACATATGGCAATAGATGCGATACACGTAACGGAGTCAAACTTCCTAAGTATTCATAACAAGCGACCGCATCATTTTACCACAAACTTACGTCCATGTGATTCTCAACTAACCGTGCAACACGGAGATCCTAGGTGACACGGCGCACTGCATGGGAACCGAACCTGACATATTTCCTTCCGTATGCAACTGTATACCAGAAGCGCTGTGTGGTGAAAGTGATAATGACCCATACCGCTGCTCCTTGCGCACCACTACAAATGGGAGTAACTGCGGACAAATAAATAAATAAATCTTTTATTCTCAACAAGGTGAGGCACGCCTTTACAGGCATGATCATTATGACATAACAGTGCATGATCAAGAATGTGCAAAAATCCGATTTGTTTGACATAGCAGTTTGTTTTTTGTAGGCGGTATGTATGTATGTCATTGTGTGCGTATGTGTATGTAGCTGTGTATTTTGTGCTTGTAATTGTGCTGCTCCAATCTTCAATGTTTGATATCATCATCAATATGTGAGTAGGAGATTGGTGCCCATGGGTTGGATAGAGTTATCCGGATATCCACGGGGCAGTGACTTTATTTTGTGGCGAGTCACGTCCGCCACGTCATAGTGTTGTTTAGCAGACATTTGTGGCTTTTTATAGGGAGAACGCTCGCCAGGCGAAACACACCACGTCCTGGAACACTGCTGCCGAACTATTTGCTGGAACGGGTTACACCCGAACCACCCAGCTGACACAACGAGGAGGTTGTTCGGCTAGCCAGCCATGGTTAAGTGAGCAACCTACCCATCTTACTCCCATGCGTAAGGGGCGTGGTTCATGCTGCAACGCATATGTCCTGCACATAATCATTAACCTCATGGGTAACGGATACTTCACAGGTGACGATGATGCGCATACACTCCTTCCGCGGGAACTCATTCTAAAATGACATGTCATCGTAAACATTAGGTACGGAAAGTGTACTTCAGTGGATACCAATCCCCGGACTGTGCATTACGGCGGCAATGATTCACTGCAAGGGAACCTAGTTGGAAAGTTTGGTTAACGTACACCTTACCAAATGGCTGCCATTCACAAGAAACTTCACGCACCGACATAGCCTTTCATTCAGCGATCACAGTGCAGGCAGGTATACTCCTGTTCCCCGTTGTATGCCGCGCAACTTTAATGGAACGAACGTTGGCATACGTCACACATAACCCACTGAACTTCATTACCAACCGTTGCCTTATCCTCTTCCTTTAGACAAAAAGCGCATAGGTCGAATACCGACGGATCCGGTATCCTGCGCCTCCTTTTCCGCTTTAGAACGAGCAGAGGTGGTGATTCCGAGACGCCGAAATCTTGAAAGACTTGCAGAGATCTATTGCGCAGGGATCTCCGTCACTTGCAGTTTAAGAGGAGATTTCCGTTTTCTGGAGCTACACCATGTATCTTTCCCATTCTCTCTGCTGTCATCCCCTGAATAAATAACCGCCGGCGCGTCACGTACGCCATCGTTAGCCGGCGCGGAGCTTTGTTCGGCACGCTGTCCCCATCATTTGCCAGTCCACATATCGCTGGGCTGTGGCACGAGCTTCCCATTAATCGATCGTGCCAGTCTTCCACGTCCAGCGGAATAGGATCACTGCAGTGCCGCGTAGTGCAGTACAGCGATACATCACTATCCCCGGACATCAACTCCGCCAGCTTACTAATACTCCTCAGTACCTTGCCGTGCCGCGCCGATCCAAGGCTGCAAACCTGCGTTTTCACTTCTGCCATCAACTCCTCCGTCTTGCGAAATTTTGGCGCCTTGTCCACCGCGCGTACCTCAAGGGCATCTCCCGCATCAAAGAAGGTCACATTCATTGATCCTGCAGCTTCCGGGGAGCAGCCAACCGGCCGACTGCATGGAGCATTCCATCTACAATCTCCTACAATACTGGCAATAGGCTCCCCTTCATGGCGGTGACGTGGCACATGTGCGCACATGGCATTCGCCATTGTACGTAAAATTCACGTTCGCAACAGTCGTCCGTCACCTTAAACCGCCGCCTCTTTGTACCACGGTTGCATTCCACCACCCAGTGCCTCCCCGCATCATGCAGTGAGCTTATCCCCGCATTTCTCCAGTGGCTCATCATCTGCTTACGAGCGTATGGAAGAAACCGAGTCCAGATGGTGGTTGCAAGAGACAGCTCCACAGGTGGAACGTATGGCGTCGCACTATGTCTCCCAATCGCCATTTGCCGGCCTTGCATCCAAGAAGAAACTCCCTCAATAATCACAGTGAATAACGATCGTATGGATGATTGCTTAGTCAACTGCTTCCTCAGAGGTTTATTTTCATTCTCCACTCTGTTCGTCGTTGCGCAACCAAACAAACATACTGCGCGGCGATGATGAGCCGCCCATGTGGATGCCCATGGAAGCCATGTACGCCGAAGATAACGGTACAATTCCGCACTGTTGCCTGCAAGCGCTCGCAGAGTCCCGCTGAAATGTCCGGCATTACGAGTGTAAACCAACGACATCAGCCATTGCCGAAGGTGGTTTCGCACACCGGGATTTTAACCAGCAACTTGTGCACAACGTCGGTACAAATCCCTCAGGACGTGAAAACGGCAAAATACCACCGCCGTGTTCGGATACGCTGAGGTCAGCGCGCGAACTTGCGCCATACACTTGTCCATAACCAAAGGTTGCACTGCCGATGTGCAAGGCAACAACCTTTTCATCGATTCCACCGCCAGTCTGTAGCCGTAGGCCGTCTCCTTTGGCAACAACGCGTAAAAAATGAATACGCTAGCTCCGTTACATTGATTGACATAAAGTGCCACAGTATATAGCCGCCATAGTTCAACTGGTGCGTCGCATCGGCCAACAACACCTCACAGTAACGGGCAGCTATGGATTCCATGCCAGACGGCACGAAAAATACATATTTCACTGTCGTTCCTTCCCTCACTATTCGGCATGTGCCATTCTTCTCAAGCAAATCCATCACCTCGCATACCTCCTCCGCCTGCTGCTTACGGTGACGCCTTGTCACCGTCTTTATGTCTTCTACTGTCAACACTCGCCCATGCTTCCGGTTCATGTACCGACGAATTTCACGGGTACTTCTAAACACTGACACTAGGCTCACAATCTCCTGCTCCTCAGTCTCCGTCAAGCGCCGATTCTGCGGATATAGCCACGGAATACCCGAATGGAAATCATGATTATGCCGCAGCTCCACTTCACCACGCTCGTAATAATCACCGCTCAATACTATGGAAAACCATGCTTTGCAGCCCAGCATTCTATAACTATTTTGTCATGTTAGAGCATTATCAATAACACACTTACCGTTCACCACGAACGTTCCGCCGATTACCATGCACACACTGGTAATGCGCACATTGATATGGATACCCCTCTGGCAAATCGTCCCCCGTCATACGTTTGTACCTAGTTCGAGTAACCACTGACTGCCTATAAAACGCAGTCGCAGTAGCCTGCTGAAATCTCTTCACATCCTGTTCCATGTCCGCAACTTTTCGCGATTACAAGCTCACCAAACGATTAAACGTAGGAAGATCGTCCACCATGATGACAGCTTCCAACGACGCGCCAAGGTTCAAGTTCAAGTTCAAGTGGGACTGGAACGATAGGATGAATCCCGTGAGTGTTCCTTCTTGAGCGGGTCGTCGATCCAGGAGTTGATAGGGGTGCTCCGACTTCTTGTAAGGTCTAAAAGGAAAACACCCAAAAAACCCTGGTCCACCAAGTAAATGCCGTCGTTCCTTACATTAGCTGTCCCAGCTATGTCAGTTACGTGAAGTAAGTAAGAGAGAGAGAAAAAACACATCGTTATCTACTTGAACAACAACAATGGTGTTAAAATCAACAAACTTTTATATTACCACATACCTTAACACATTATACTTTAACTCATTATACACCAATATTCCTCTGGTTACTCGACCGAAACGCCACTCTCAGATAGCGTTGCACCCACTCCGCCTTGCTCCGACTATGTCGCAGCACCGTTACCCCGCAAAACCTAATGCGCCATAAATAGTTTCGTGTCATTGTATGGCATGATTCCCGGCTATCTTTCTGGCTCTGCAGTTTTAGTCAATTCTGTGCAAGTGTGATATTCCATTTGTTTAAAGTTGTCAGAAGCCAGAGTCGCACCGTTACCCCGCAAAACCCAGTGGGCAATAAATAGTTTATGGCCATTTTATGGCATTATTCCCGGCTATCTTTCTGCCTTTGCAGTTTTATTTAAATCTTTGTTAATGTGACATTGCAATTGTTTGAATGTGTCGGAAACCAGATACGCGGTACAAACAGTATTTTCGCATCCGTACGCCTTGGAGTCTGATTTCCTGAGAACCTTCTTTGGGCGTTCTTTTGACAGTTTTGACCAGTTTAATTGTTTGTTTTCAGACTTTGTGCTTCTTCATTACGTCAATTTCGTATGCTACAGCAGCCAAATATGTAACCTGTCACGGGTGAAGTAAGACGGGGTCATTTATCGATGGGTCCACTGCGCACGTCGGAAGTCAAAAAGTACAATAGTGAGACGTGTTTAGTAGGAGTTCGCTTTTATTATTCTAAACCTTTCAGCTCACGTGATACTAACTCTCAATCTCGCGTTAACCTCATTAGAACGGGACGCAAGTGGAAAGTCACAACGTTCGATTTGTAGCACAATCACCCAGTTAATCGCCTTCTTTTTGAGCGACACCCCAACAATCGTCGTCTGACGGACGATTAGTTCACTCAGTCCGTGGACCTTTTCCGCTACAACACCCCAACAAGAGACATCAAGCAATTCGTCAAGATTCGATTCGGAAAGCATATTATCAGCGATTCTGTCCGCAATGTTCGTCGTAAGCTGAGACCTCACGTTCAGTGTAAGCTTATTTTGATAGTTTTTACTTCCTGCAGTAAAATTGCGTCGGGTTATCAAGTCTATGGAAGAAGACGGAGTTGCGCGAATTACTTCTGAAGATGGCTTGTGCACATACGTATTATTCGCTGGGCATCAACAAACAGAACTTTTCCGCCGATTCTAGTATGTCGTTTGTGTAGACGCTACTCATGGTACTAACCGTTTAAAATAAGAGTTGATAGCGACCTTACTTGTTTCTTTCAGCTTCAAACTATACCAGTTTTTAATAACTGACGGCATGGGGTACGGCCGGCCAATATGTTATGCGTTTCTGCGTCGGGAAGATTACGCATCATTGCTTACGTTGTTCGAAGCGTTTCGGTATATCATGGGTCATGATGTTCCCGCCCGCACAATAATGATGGACAAAATGGCCGCTCAAATACGTGCGGCACGCGCGGTTTTTCAATGCGACATTTTGTTGTGTTACTTCCACATCCGCCAGGCCATCAGGAAGCATATCAGTTATAAAGCTTCGTTACGTTCCAT
>CALYDF020008431.1:0-11660 GCA_944474145.2 Dicrocoelium dendriticum | reverse complement strand
AATGAACAATGAACAATGAATTTATACGGGTTAAGAAGCGTTGCTTTACAAGCCCCGTTGGATAGTTGGTGGGGATATCAACATAACAATTTTGATGAAAAGGATAGTAAAATAGTTAATACTTTAAATACGAAAATAAGGACTTATCGTTTGCTTCGCTGCAGTCCTGCGATCCACTTAGATTCACAACACCCACAGTTAACAACAAATAATTCCAGGGTAAACTCCAGGTGTAGGATGGAGACATAATGTTAAGTAACAAAGTGTAAGTGGATGAGTGCATCGTCCAACCGTCTTTTAAATATTGTTAGTGTCGGTGCAGAGACGACCGATTCTGGGAGAGCATTCCACGGGTGACAGACACGGATGGAAAAGAAATTTCTGCGGCACTCCAGACGACTGTATTGTTCTGCGAGTTTTAATGAGTGGCCCCTCAGGTTTGTATTGCTGCTGAGTTGCAGTAAAGAGCAGCACACATGATGTGGGTCTCGCAGAATCAAGTATGTCATAATCAGGTCGCCTCGTAGCCTGCGATAGCTGCCACTGAACAATCCCAGTCGTCGCAGCCTCTCCTGGTAGGACCGATTGCGCATTCCAATGACGTTCTTAGATGCCCGGCGTTGTGGCTGCTCCAGTGCATTAAGAGCGTGTTTCAGCCATGGATGCCAGGCTTGAATTGCATATTCGACATGGGGGCGAACATACGCACTGAGCACTTGTCGAAATATGGAGCTGTTTATTTGTCCAAACGCCCGCCTCAATAGCCCGACGTGTTGGTTCCCGGTCTTCGAGGACTTTTCGGATTGCCTGGAGCAACCCAAGGCATCTTGAACCAGGACACCCAAGTCACGTTCGAGAGTTGATTGTTGCAGTACATCCGTTCCGAGTCGGTATGAGTAGCTACTTTGATGTCGGATGGAAAGCACCTTGCATTTACAGACGTTGAAATGCAATAAGTTTTGGATCGACCATTGATACACTGTATCTAAGTCACTTTGGAGCACATGTTGGTCGGCGTTCGCCTGGATTCTGCGCCAGATCTTGATATCGTCGGCAAACATTAGGAAGTTTGAAGCGATTGTCTGTGCAAGATCATTAATAAACACCAGAAACAAACGTGGATCTAGAACCGAGCCTTGCGGCACACCACACTCGACTTGTATGGAGTCCGATAATGAGCTCCGAACTCTGACCACTAATTGCCTTTGAAATATAAAGTTAGCGATCCAGCTTAAAAGAGGGTCGCCGATCCCGTAACGCTGAAGCTTGGATAGTAGTATCCGATGGTCTAGACGATTGAAAGCCTTGGAGAAATCCAGGTAGATCACATCAACACCTTCTCCAGCGTCGGCTGCTTTGATCCAACTACTGCGTGCAATTAGTAAATTAGTTGTACATGACCGCTGTCGACGGAAACCGCGCTGTTCAGGAGTGATGAGGTTGCAGTTTTCCAGATAGCACACCAGCGCATCGGCAACTATGGATTCCATGACCTTGGAGAGTATAGGAAGAAGGGTTACTGGGCGGTAGTTGGAGGGATCAGATCTGCTTCCACCTTTGTGAATCGGGGTTATTATTCCAATCTTCCACATGGCGGGAACTTGGTTCTTGTCTAAGCAGTGCTGGAAAAACTGAGCTAAATGTCCTGCCAGTTGGTTTTCTGCTGCTCCCAATGCCTCAGGACGAATGGCGTCGACACCCGGCGAGCTGTGTTTGCGTAGAGAAGTCAGCTTTTGCAATACAGCCTCTGCGGTAAAATTGATGTGGGTTAGTCCTGGTGAGCAGGATACAAAGCTTGGTAGATCGCTTGGTGGCAAGACTCTTTGAAACGTGTGGGCGTATTGCATCTGCAGTGCGTTTGCAGCTTCCATAGACGTTCTTGTTGGGCCATCAGCCGTCTTGAGTGGAGGAAATCCTTGCCTCACCTTTCGTAGGCTATTAACGTGCTTGTACAGCAGTTTGTGGTTAGCACTGAAGGTTTTTGCGATGTTCTGCTGAAAGGCGGCTTTGTCTTCTCTTAACAGTTGAGTGCAGTGGTTACGTTGGGTTACGTAGTTGTCCCACGTTTCTGGTGCTGGAGCTCCTCTGTACACTCGCCATGCTGCGTTGCGTACTGTCATCCGTTTTCGAGTTCTGCTCCTAACGAAAGAAACTGATGTACACTTATTGCAAGCTTTTATCTCTGAAGCCTGTGCAATCAGCTGACTGAATGTGTTGACGAACTCGAGCCAGGCGACTTCCGGGGGTTCTTCTTCGAGGAAAGACCATGTTGTGGCGCTGACTAGCTCGGCGAGTCGGTCGTACCTTGTGATGGTTCGCACAGTATCATCGGTATCATTCAGATATTCTGCATAGCAGACGAAGTTGAAACTGATCACTGCGTGATCACTGCGACCCAACAGGCAGTCTAAAACCAACGCATCAATCATATGCTCCTCGTTGGTAAGCACAAGATCCAACACAGATGGCCTGTTACCAGTTCTGAACCGAGTGGGCAAAGTGATGTGGTTGTAAAGAGGGACAGTAGTTACTAGATCTTGTAAATCGGTTTTGAATTGTTCTCCGGTCGTGGCAGGGGCTTCTAAACAATGTACATTGAAATCACCCATGATAAGAATGTGAGTGTACTTTTGTTGTAAACTGCACCTTAAAGCAGCCATTAGGTGGTAGTCGGTTTCGGGTGTTGAGTTAGGGGCGCGGTACACCAAGATGATAAGGCAAGCGTCCCTGCCTTTTAACTGCAACCGGCACCAAAGAGAGTCGGGGAACTGCGAATCTGAATCCTCCACGGCATCGCACTGTAAGTCGTTTCGGTAGTACAGGATTACCCCTCCTCCTTTTGTGAGCCTGTCATTCCGGATCAGCGACATGCCAGCTCTCTTCCCGCGCCCACCCCTGGAAACCAATTGCCAACAGCTCCTTATAAGGTCACACTGTCCCGTTTCCCAAGCGGTGTTCAACGTTCGCACTTTGAAAGAAACAGGTTGACAACCTGCACTCGCACGCAAGTCCGACATATCAAGGGTCGACGTGGGCTGTCAGTCTTAAACTCAGACCAGTGACAATTACATGTTAAGTGAACTAACTGCATCCGGCTTTTTCTCTCGCCATTGGTTACACACATCCGGAGAAGCTGTGTGTTGCAGTTACTGGTCAAACTGAAGTAGGCATCGTTCTCAGCTCCCAAGCTGACATCGTCAATTGTATTGCTTAATGTGAGCAACTGCTTGTGTGCAAGGCGTTTAAAGAGATCGCCTAAGGTTGACGCACGAAGTAGTACTAGACGATGTTGGTAGTTTCCGCTCATGCTCCCGCCGACTGCAGTTTTGATGCTGCCAAGGACATCTGTCACGAAATGAACATGATCCTTCTCAGTGTAGCCAGTTCAGATATCGTTGTTGATGCAGGGAACATGAACGCATATGTAGGTCGTCTGAGCTCTTTAGAATCACTGTTAGGTGTTAAGTATGGATCTCACTCCTAGAGAAGGGTCAACGACAGACATCCCTTGCAACTGTGCGCGGAGCACCAGTTGTTTCTTGGTAATACCGCTTTTAGACACAGTGGGATCAAGAGTACCAACTGGCGTCCACCTATAGCTGGCTTGCAATGGACCCAAACTGCTCGCGTTGCCATAACTTACAGATGACGTGGTTTCATCCTGGATTGTCACTTATACTATAAGACCAGAGTCGAATCTGTTCATTCATTGGTACTCTGTCGTTCTTTCATGATCTTGACCGGGATATGTGCCAAGCGCCTCCCTTGAATGGCAAATGGGAAGTTATCTCAGCCCTCGCTCAAGTAAAAGAACCAGGATGTTCTGCGTGCCGAACTTCGCTCTCTTGTCCTAATAACATTGAGCTTCAATGGAATAGGTTCTCGGCCGTCATAAAACATGCGGGAGCCTACGCTTGTAATACCATCAATCGTCACCACATCAGTCACTGAATGTCTGAGACGTCTGTTAACCTCTTGAAACAGAAAAGAACTCCCGACTGACTCAAAGCACAATGTAACTGGGCGGACTATCAGGCGCGAACTAAAGCAGAGGCTGTGTGATGATAAGGAAGCCTGGTGGAGCACACAGATTCAAGAAATGGTGGAAGCAAGATCATCAGGTAATTACTGGAAGCAGTTTCAACTGATCCCATGAAGTAAGCGTCAGTGAGACAATGTCAGGCGTCTCGTTAGGCGGAATATTTTCGAGAGCTGCCTATTTTGTCCCATGCTTCTGGGTATCTTCCTGTTCAGGTAATGCAGGCTGAGACATGATCGGTAGTTTCAGAAGTTCCATCTGAGCCTTTCGTTCCAAAACGCCATCATGGCCGTTAAATTTTTGGGCTGCTGTACTAATTAGGGATGGTAATGATGTCCACCGTAAACCACTTACATCCTTTTTTAAAAAAGGTCTTTACGAAACAGACCGTCTTAGATGATTGGAGGGATTCGAGCACTGTGACAATACCCAGGAAGAGCAGTCACACCGTCTGTGCTAGTCACAGACACTGGTGTATTAGGAGCAAAAAAACAACGCTTAACAAATTCCGTAGGACGGAAATTATTGCGAGAATAAAATTGCATGTTGCAGTGAAAGCGTTTTGCAGGACTCACCATATACTGCAGTCAAGTAGTGCATCTGTTTGCGTATTAAAGTATAAATCCATTGGTTGGGAGTTTGGTAAGACACAGATGGTGGCATAATTACTAGCCTCATTTCTCCTTCGTCGCCTCACTGCGAAACTGGAATTCTAGCTTAAGGAAATACAGCAAGATTTCAACTCAACACGGGATTATGCAGATATAATATTCACTCTGCGGCCTGTGCTGATATGGCGTCGCAATTACCGCAAACCGACAATGGATGTGCACCTCGACTTCAAGAGGACGTTCGACTAGGTCGATGGATTCATTTAACGCAAAACACTCGGAAAGATGTTCCATGAAACATATGAACATTCTTCGTGCTCTGTACTCGAAGACGACAGGCTGCGTCAGCGTCTACGGTGACTTATAGGGGTGTGTTTCCAATGACATGTAGCGCTCCTTAGGATTAACTAAATAAATATTCGTTTTATTCATCAACGGTGCCAGGCGCAGTCTGATTAAGTAGACGGATGAATTTGTACTTCGAGATCACAGACTAGATGACTGCCCATGTTTTGTACGACGGAACCCAAATAATTCTTTGAAGTGATTAACAGTTTGAAAGTATTATGGAGATTAAGAAACAGGAAACAAAACCAAATACAGATTTAACCGCAAGTTCAAGGAAAGCAATACGGCCATCCATGGAACCGTTCCCAAAGGGCTCTGCTTCTATGCGGGGTGTTCCCTAGCTGGGTTTCATCCGCACTTCCAAGCCTCAACTGGCTGTGTGTTGGTATGGTAAAATAGCATGTAAGCTATAACCTGTTTAACAAACGTTTTTTTATATAGGGGCCGTTTTATGCGCAAATTATGGGCGATGAAGCCACAGCCCATTACATCACGCGGATCATTCAATTCTGGTACTATACTGTTATCTACCAGTGGATCGGTTGCAGTAGGTTTTGTATGGGTACAGGCTTTTAGCGTAGAAGCTGTTATCTGTCAACACAAGAGATCAGCCCAGTCGTGGCCAGCAGTAAAGTAAAGAAGAATACAGAGTGGAGTGGTAAACACATAATAATGTTTGTAAGATTATGCCGTTAGGCTTAGGACTATGTGATGGAAAATCATAATGAGCGACTGCCGTGCAGAGATTTCAGCTCGAAGGGCGCAGTTCATCTCCGAAACAGCGCGCCAATGGAGAAGAAAACAATATTGTTTAAAGGAGATTGTTGAGGTTATAGGAATGAGATGGTTTGTAAATCCAAATAAATGAGTTCCTTATGTGTAGATAAAGTATAATTTTGCGAAAATTAGGGTCTATTGGAGCTTTTATTTGTCTCATACATTTGTCCCATACAAACCATCTAGAGTTTCTTTTGGCTAACTTGACAAGATATTGGAAAGAGTCCGGTGAACACTGGTAATTACTGTGAATTGCAGTTCTGTAGAGCAGTTTCTGACATTCGATGGAAGTTTATTCTATGGTAAACATATTTTACTGGGAAAAAATTTGGGTCGAGCTTTGTACAAGACTTTTGAGTATGCATATAAAGTATAATTTTGCGAAAATTAGGGTCTATTGGAGCTTTTATTTGTCTCATACATTTGTCCCATACAAACCATCTAGAGTTTCTTTTGGCTAACTTGACAAGATATTGGAAAGAGTCCGGTGAACACTGGTAATTACTGTGAATTGCAGTTCTGTAGAGCAGTTTCTGACATTCGATGGAAGTTTATTCTATGGTAAACATATTTTACTGGGAAAAAATTTGGGTCGAGCTTTGTACAAGACTTTTGAGTATGCAACATGCGCTGGCTATTTCTAATTGCACTTAAAGGTATGAAACGAATTGTGGCTGAGTTGTAAAGCTTAAGCCAATTAATAAACGATAGAAAGGGTACAGAGTAATTTTGTCTGCGCAGCCACAGCGGCTCCCGTTTTCGAGATTCACATCATTCACCATAAGTCTTGTTAGGCATGTTCAAAAACCTCTTGGTATATGATCGTTGGATATTTTCCAATGTTATATTGTCTATTTTTCTCAGATTTCCGTACTCAATTGTACAGTATTCTAGCTTCGGCTTAGCATTTTAAAGGCTTGAGTCCAGAAATCTCTCAATATAAGCGTTCGGCTTTTGCAGGCGATCATTTATGTGGCAAAATTCTGCGAAAATACAACGCTCTAAAAAAGTATATGAAGTGGTATATCTTTGACCATGGTCTCAGACTACGCCACACACAGGAATAGGAGTGTTGTTGTGGGAGATGGGTTTCGCCCTTCTCCCTGCTAAGATCCAGGACACCAATCCGCATGAGTCGGCTAACTGACCATGTGCTAGACCCGCTGCATTCGACGTGTATACGTAATCGAAAGCTTTGGCTGAGAACCCGAGTCGTTTTCCCGTCAAGTATGGTCGCCCTGGCAGTAACCTAGTCCATCCTCTTCGGAGGTTAGGAAGTGGTCCATGGCCATCTTCCCGTAAAACCTAGCCATAGGAGACAACAGGTCTACGGGTTATAAGCTCACAGCTCAATTGGCGTAGAGCATGAGCGCCACGCATTGTCTCTGACGGTGGGAGGACACCTCCGGGTTTGCTACTGCCCGCCTCAAGCCAGGCAGCCCCTGGTCAAATTGGTGCAAACTAGCCAAAACCCAACTGCGTCTGGCCGTGGTCGCAGGTGTATCCTACTACGGTCACAAAACATATAATAATTGTTCCAGTACCTCAAAGGCTGCGTGTGACGGTCATCAATCAGATCCCAATCTATCTCTGCAATCGGATTCCCGAGCTGGATTTACTCCTCACTGAATTGTGGGTCAGGCTATTGAGCCAAAGGCTCCGGGCGGAGACCCTCAAGCAAACCTCCAAGCCACCCACTGCCTTGTGGGTCAGGTTATCGAACCAAAGGCTCAGAGTGGAGTCCCTCAAGCAAACCTCCGAAGCACAACGACCACTTCGCGTGCGATTGCCCACCAATGCAATCGTATGCCTGCGCGTAAAGCACTCAGCATCTGATGCTGGAAAGTGCGCACACTACTGGACCGGAACTCCAGCGAGCGCCCGGAGCGACGCGCTGCACTGGTCGCGATGGAACTGGCGCGTTACAACATCGATATTGTGGCGCTCAGTGAAACCCGGCTCGCTGAGGAACGTAAGTTGCATGAAGCAGGTGCTGGCTACACATTCTACTGGGTGGGCAATGCCGCCTCAGCTCCAAATTAACATGGGGTCGGATTTGCAATATCCGGTCGCCTCCATGGCCATCTGGTAGGTGAACCAACAGGCATCAGCGCGCGACTGATGACTGTTCGCCTACAACTTGGAAGAGGTAAGTTTGCTAGTTTTATAAGCACGTACGGTCCGACCATGTGTTATCCTGATGACACGTGTGATCAATTCTACACTGAGCTGTCCTCCGTGATACGGTCTGTGCCGAGGAGCGACCGACCATTTCTTCTGGGTGATTTCAACGCGCGCGTTGGGCGTGATGCGTCGGTGTGGACAGATGTTATCGGTTCGCATGGCATTGGCTCATCGAATGCTAACGGTGACAGGCTGCTCCCACTGTGTTCCACTCCCTGCCTGACCATCACGAACACTCGGTTTGCACTGAGTGCGAGTGATATAGCAACTTGGACGCACCCACGGAGTGGTCACGCTCACCTGCTCGACTATGTCATCGTACGTCAGCGTGATATGCGTGAAGTGCGCATGACATGTGTACTGCGTGGAGCTGAGTGTGGCACTGATCACAAGTTGGTGCGGACCAAACTGTACATATATTTTCGTAAATCAATGTATTGCACTCCCGCCGTGAATCGGCGTAAATTTAACATTCTCTCCCTCGGTACTGTGGCGAAACGTACTGAGCTGGAGAAGGCGATGGCTGCATGCCTGTGCGATGTGGAATGCATAGCCACAGTGGGCGACCTGTGGCACCACATTCGCGACCAGGTGACAGCTGTTGCCGAGGAGACCATCGGGCGCGCAAACTGTAAGCGGCCTGATTGGTTTGACGAGAACAATGCGACGATCAGCGCAATGGTGTCGGAGGAGGATGCAGCATTTGCTGCACATGTTGCAGATTCCAGTGACTTGTGGAAGAAGTGTCAGTTTCGCAAACTTCGACGGCGACTGATCCGAGAGCACCGTCGCATAAAATATGCACGGTGGACGGAGAAGGGGAAGCAGATGGAATGCTACGCCGAACGCCGTCAACACAAGGAATTCTTTGACTCCTTGAAGGCGGTGTTTGGACCGAGATTGGAGCCGCTGAGGACACTGATCGATGGTAGTTCAGACACTACCTGCACACAGACTGCAGACATAATGCAGGTCTGGCGGAAACACTTTGACTGTCTCTTGAACAACCTTTCAGAGGTCGACTGGCCTACATTGAACGACCTGAAGCAGCACGATGTGAAGGCGAATCTGGCGGATACGCCGACACTGGATGAGACGCAGAGAGCACTTGCTCAGCTACGAAACGGCAAATGTGCCGGAGGTGACGGGATCCCGCCTGAAGTATGGAAACACGGCGGACCCGCGTTGTTGACTGCGCTGCACCACTTGGTGCAACGCCTAAGGATTGAGGAGGAGGTGCCTCCTGAGCTGAAGGATGCCCTTGTGCTACCACTGTACAGTGCCAAAAGTAGCAAGCAATGTTACACGAATTTTCGTGGCATCAACTTGCTGAGTTGTGTGGTCAAGGTTATTGCCCGAATCCTGCTCAACCGCCTCGTAAGTCAGGTTGTGGAACCTAACGTGGCGGAAGAGCAATGTGGATTCCGTTCGGGTCGCAGCACTATAAATATGGTGTTTGCGGCACGTCAGTTGCAAGAGAAGTGCAGAGAACGACACCAGCCGTTGTACTCGCTTTTTGTTGACTTCACCAAAGCATTTGATACGGTGAACCGCGAGGCATTGTGGCTGGTGTTGGATAAGCTTGGTTGTCCGCGTAACTTTGTACGTTTAATCGAACGTCTGCACAGTGGTATGCGAGCGAGGGTGCAGCTGAGTGGAGGGACCTCGGATGACTTTGCAATTGTCTCTGGTGTGAAGCAAGGCTGTGTCTTTGCTCCTGCCCTGTTTAATATATATCTTCATGCAATGTTGTCTTGTGCTTTTGATCCGGCTTCTGCATACGGTGTTCGTGTGGAGCACCGTATTGATGGTGGGTTGCTGAACACCCGTCGTTTCGGTGCGAGAACTCTAGTCTGTGAGACAACTATCCGTATGTTGCTGTTTGCGGACGACTGTGGGTTGTTTTCACACAGCGCGGATGAGTTGCAGCACATGACTAGTACGCTGGCTTCGACAGCGGCAAAATTTGGGCTCACCATCAACACAAGCAAAACTGTCTGTCTCTTTCATCCTTCACCGGAGGTGCAATCCTCAATATTGCCGCGAATCAGCATTGGTGCTGAAGTATTGGAAACCACCTCCCGCTTCAGCTACCTTGGGAGTGTGATGTCGACTGATCAGCAGCTACACAGTGAGCTGCGTATCCGCGTTTCGAAGGCAGCAGCGGCATTCGGGAAGCTAGAGTACCGAGTGTGAAACAACCATCAGCTTAGCATTGGCACAAAGCTGATGGTGTACAAATCCATGGTACTGTCCGTTCTTCGATACGGCAGCGAAATGTGGACGATGTACCATCGGGATGTGCGATATCTTGAGCAGTTCTATCAGCAGTGTCTGCGATGAATTTTGCGCATCGGTTGGGGCGCCGGAGTTGCAGCACGGAAGTGTTGCGCCGAAGTGGGATGTATGCAGTGGACTGCATACTTTTACTGCGACACCTGAGATGACTGGGTCATGTGTGGCGTATGGATTCGACGCGGATACCGAAACAACTCTTATACGGTCAGCTGCGTATTGGGAAGCGGCACGTGGGGAAGCCAAAGTTACGTTACCAGGACATGATCAAAGTGAGCCTTACGCGTTCTAATCATGATTGCAGGTCATGGGAATCGAAGGTGGTTGATCGTGGTTCATGGCGCGATCTAATCACGAAGGCAATTGCTGAAGTGCGGGAGAAAGCCCTCATGCATGTAGAGAAGAAGCGGCAAGTGCGGAAGCGGCAAGCACCAATGAATTGTACTCCATCGACATCGAGCGCATGGTGCTGTAGAACATGCGGTCGCAAGTGCCTTAGTCAGGCAGGCCTAGTGAGCCATGAGAGAGGTCCCTCGGGATCACTGCCGAAGCGACGACGGGTCCAGCAGTGAACGTAGGCAGCACCGGCGCAGCGTTTGTAGGCACGCTGAATTCGATTTACTAACCGCGTGCTTGCATGCTGAGCCTATTTATTTCAGGTGGTTGGTTTTCAATTTTGTCTTAATGGTTTTCTTTCTTATATTACTTTCTGTCTGTACTATATTCTATAAACCTGCACACGTTGCTGAATCTAATCAGTTACTTTCGATAACATTCGTGTTTGTGGAATTTTCTTAAAATGTTTTTTGAGCTCTTGATGTTACCGCGGATTCGTTCGTAAAACTTTTTTATACACTCTTTTAGTGAAGAGTTATGTCTCCGTGTCTGTATGCATTACTCGATTTATTTTATTCGTTATCTTTCTCTCAAGTGATTGGCTGTTGTTTGATATCCCCGGTGAGGCTGCGATTGATCTGCATGTTGACAAGGTGCCTACCTGTCTATTACCCACTACCTCGTCCATACTGGCTCCAGGAGACAGTTGATCGTTGCTGGTGGATACAGGGTGCACGGTCCTTGTGGCCGTGTTAGGATCAAAGAGTGGTTCCATGCAGTCAGTGTGGAGCGGACTACGGTCCAGCCACCGCCTTGTGTGCGATTGATTCCTAAATACAGCGTGCTTGTGTTTGCCTGTGAAGGAGTGTGGGCCGGCTCCGTTGATGAAACGCGGCTCCCATCCACATGCCTCCCGGTCTTATTCCTTCGGGTTTACACTGGATATGGGGTGTGTGGTTGGAGCTGTGGGTGGTGCAGCGCAAGCCACCCGTGGTCCCTCTGTAGGCGCAGGCGTCCTGTGGCTTGCCACAGTGACAGGCAAATCCGAAACCGGATGCCGCTAACCAATG
>CALYDF020008430.1:0-11681 GCA_944474145.2 Dicrocoelium dendriticum | reverse complement strand
CGTTCATCAACATAATCCACACAGTTGTAGATTACAATTCAGAGGCTGTTTTATGTTGGTTGCATTATCTGGTTTAAAAAATGGTAACTGAAAGTAAGCTCAACAATGCGTGATAAACTAAAACTTATGAACCTCTTAAACCGCTTGCAATGGATCATAGGGTGTACATGCAAATATATTAAACTAGTGAGTTTGAACTTACTAGCATATAAAGAATTGTCTCAGTGTTGAATAAAATTGTCTGTGTGGATAATTCTGTCTGACTAATAGTTCCTGGAAAAAGAGGTGAAGCAAAATTACTTTGCGGTTCAATAAATGGCATAGCAACGCTTACATCAGGCAGGGTTATCAAGTGCAGTGACTGCTGTATCACACCAAGAATTCAGTCGCATAAGGTCCATATTCAAAGTCACCAAGCATAAACTTTTCCCATTCTGCAATCATCCATGCTATACTATATAAGATAATTGTCATCACCGAATGCACATAGATTTACTTCACAAGATTTACTTTCAGATGCCTGCATGTAACATAGCCAAACAGGCATCTTGAAAACTAACAGAACCGCTTCATCCTATTTGTACTTGCCACTAAGACATATCTACCAGTCCCATGAAGAACAGAATGCATGAACTCTGGACACTAGCAGCTTGCGCTGGTAATTTGTCGCTTGGCCCTCCTGTACCTGTTGCAGTTCCTAGTAGAAACAACGAAATCCTAGATCGGTCTCCAATCATGGGCATGCACTTTGTCTAAACTGCAGTCTTTGATTAAATCTTAATCAATAGCCACAACATGCTCATATTTTCGTTTATTCTACTATGTGCGCCATTTCAATGTTTCAACCAAAAATATTATATATCCTCGTAACTTTCTAACTTATTGTTGATTTGCTGTCCTTCTGGTTCTTTCAAAGGGGACAAATTCTTTCTTGCGTCAGACCTGCACTTGATGTTTGTGTGATTTATAACTACATCGCGCAATTTCTAAGACACCCTTGCTTTCGGGTGGGAAAGAACCTACAAAAATTCGGCGACCTAACTCATCTCCACCCGGTTTAGTCAAATATTCAACCAGCTGTTAGCTTTCGGCAGCAAGAAATGAACACTCAACTCCACTTGAACTGCCACAATAAGTAAACAGACGATATTACTGTGTGTCCAGCGACCATAAGAAGTGTCCGTAGCTGGTCAAGCAGATGAAGTATGTAGAGGAAAACTCTGTAAATATCATCATTCACTATCGACTAAGGTTACATAAACGATCCTTTTTACACCATGAGGACCATCAACCATCATTACTGCCCATGTTACAAAGACGCAAAAGAACCCATTGGGATGACCTTCATCATCCACCCTGTCGATTATAAACTCTACACGGTCCAAATCAACTACTGTAGCATTCTATAGCTTAATTCGTCCAACAGTTCACCTACTATGGCGAGCGCAATAATTCAGAACCCGCCCTAAAAAATAGAAGTGAATGAAGTTATCTCCGCTCCATAAGAACCAATCCACATTCGCTAGGAAAGCTGTGTTGTATTATCTAACTGAAGGCATGTTTTGCTCATTCCTTGATACAAGTAATGAAGAGTTGTCGTTCAATCCGACATACTTCATTACTGTGCACAATGATGAGGAGGCTCATCAAGTCTACAACTACAGAGTTCGTGATGAACCATTATCGTATAAATGGTTCGTGAAATGGCTTATTAGGTCCTCCTCCTAGTGTGACACGTCAGCTGCATTTTCGTAAACACCTTGCTTGTTCACTTGACTGCGCTCTGTCAACGCTTGATTTTAACAAGGTATGTAAAGGACATTCAGTCAAGTGCCGCAAGATCAATTTGTTATCAAAATGTAAACGTTGGAAAGCAGTGGTTCCCAGCTGTCGTGGTTTCATGCCTATTTCCCCAGCGAAGCCAGGTGATAAAACTTCAACACCACATCTCGAAACCAAATTCACTCCCAACTGGTGTGGCACTGGTGGGGCTAAATGCTATGTGTACATTTTGTTTTACATTCGTAGCATATGCTATGTCTTCTGGCAAATTCTTTCGGTTGACGGGCGATGTCAAACGTGTGTACCCTTTTAAAATATTAAGGCCAATAAGCGGATACGTACTAGATGACGTCCGCTTGTATCTTTGTGTTTCAATTGGCGAAGAACGTTGTCCGCTGATATTTGCAACGTGGTATGCTGCAGGTACGAAGTTGTTTCTGAATTGCTACCCATGAGTGCAAATCACTAAGGCTATATCAGGTCGTCCAACAATTGGAGACTTACTAAAGGAACTCCTTAAACCTTGTAGTGCATGCTGAACATTCCATAGCTTCTTTTCGAATGCTACTGTCGTTCTCCTCAAATCACTTAATTAAATGGCCCAATAGAAATGTCACGCATGAATATTTGCGGTTCCTTTGTTGAACTATGACTAGATAGCAATTTGCGGTTCCAGAGGCAGGAAAGAAATCTCTTTAGAATCAGTGCAGCGGTCGTTTACCAAACGGCTTTTGGTGTCCTCAATCACAATTTTACGTGAACTGCTGTCAAACACTTCACCTTGATTTAATCTGTCAGGGCAGAATGAATCTACCCTGATCCTTTGATACCAGTAGAAAAAGGGACCATTTCTCTAATTTAGGCATGCAAATAAAAGGAATGGCAGAGACAGCTGCTAGCTATGGCTTTGGGTTAGCACTGATGGCATGGGTCAGATAACAGAATTTTGCAGTTATTACTAATTATATATGACAAATGGTGAAACGATTCTACTAACAGACACAAAATTTTGAACACACCGAGAAATTCTTTATAGCCCTACAGTTAAATTCGACTGCAAGAAAAGTGATAGAATTATGTAGAACACCACAAAAAACTAGTCATAGTGTGAAGTCGAATGAATTGGGAGTGGAAGTAGCAGTAGGCCTGACTTTTCCAAAAGTTCCTTCCAGCAGGTGGAAAATGTGTAAATTGCATCTTCTACTTAGTGGGGGGTCGTCCACACTAAAATGCCACGGTATAATTTAGCTTACCATTTACACAAAGTTGTTCAAAATTACACCCACAGCAACATTGATTTGCTGTTTTCCGGTACTTTTGATCCAAAATCAAAGGTAAGGATAGTTGAGTGATGTGATGGCAAGGTTTGCCACGTAAATCCCTTTAAGCTGACCAAGCCGCAATGTCAGTCTCACTGAACAATGGACAATGATTTATCACGGGTAAAATGCATGTGCTTGACAAGTCCCTTAAAATGGATGAGTAAATATTTAAATTTGATAGATCACCGAATAAGTAAATCGTTATTTGAAGCGTCCACCGCGTTAAATGCACTACTGCATAACGATAGTTTTACGTAGGAGTGGGATGTGCACACGCAAAATAATATAGAGAGCTGTTAAAGTTCAGTAAGTTTTTGAGAAATAACAAAGGAATCGACAAAGCTCACACGTTTGTTTCTTCATTTGACAGATGTGACGGGTTAATCTAGTTTTGCTGCATTCAGGCTAATCACATGGACAGTACAGCATGTATCCTCACCGCCACGTTGCGTAGAGGGCCGTGAAGTCCATGGTTAGGTTTGCGTTATTTCGTCCTCCAAGTAGAATGGACTATAGCAAGTAATACATGTTTGAAAGCGTTTCATCAAGGCAATTTTTGAAAAGCGTTAATGTAGGCGTAAGGAAAACGTGAGTCAGAAAGGCATTCCAGGCACGGGGCACAAGGAGGGCGAAAACATTGCGTCGAGAATCAAGTCGACTGTTGTGCGCAGCCAGGTTGAGCTGATGATCTAGTAGGTTGGTATTTCGGCTCAGCTGCAACGGACTGCGACATGGATGAGTTGGGCTCGACAATATTAGGTAAACCAGGATTAGGTCTCCTCGCTGACGTCCATATTCTCCACTGTACAATCTGATTCTGTGTTGGTAGTAGAAATAAAGCAATCCTCTAACGAGCTTGCTCGCTCTACGTTGCGGCGCTGCAAGTGCATAGATGTCGCGCCTGCGCCAGTGACGTCAGGTCTTTATCACCTATTTCACGTGCGGTCTCACGTAGGTGTTCCGCATTTGCAGAAAAATCGATGGCTCAAAATTGCCAAAAGCTTTCCTTAGGAGTTCAAGATATTGACTGGCTCTTTTTGATGCCTTTTCAACCCGTGTCGGGCACCTGAGGTCGTCCTACAAGGTCACCCCGAAGTCGTTTTCATGGGAAGCAGGTTGTAACTTCTGGTCCCAAAGCCAAAATTCATAGATAAGCTGATGGCTCATGCTTACGAGTTTGCACGTGGTCACGTTTAACTAGAGCCGCTAGATGGATGACCACGCATAAGCCTCGTCGTGATTGCTCTGCAATGGCATGTGATCAGCCGATGTCCTGATGTCATGCCAAATTTCGATAACGTCTGCAAGTAGTAAGAATTTTGACTGCAATACACTGCCAAGGTCGTTAATGAATGTAAGGAATAAACGAGGCCCCGGTACCGATTCTTGAGACAGGCTACACTTAAAGTCAACTGGGTCCGAAATGAAGATGCGGACTCTAACATTCAGTTGATGTTGGGCCAGGAAGATGCCGATCCAACCGGGTATAGGGTCACCGATTCCATAGCTTCAAAGCTTATGCAGGAGAATGCGGTGGTCCAAACTATTGAACGCTTTCGAAAAGTCCAGGTAGATACGTCAACTCCCACTATGGCACCGGCTGACTATGTCCAGCTTGCTCGAGCTAGCAGCAAGTTTGTAGTGCAGGATGGAATTCCGCGGAATCGGTTTTGATGCGACAGTAGGATATTGTTGTTCTCAAGATATCCCATGAGCGCCCCTTGTAACTATACTTTCCATTAGTTAGAATAAACTGGGAGCAGAGTGATTGGACGGTGGTTCCAGGGCTCAGAAAGGTTAACACTTTCGTAAATAGGAGTGGCTAGTCCATGTTTCCACATTGTCGGAACCTGCATTTCCTCGAGAAAAGGTTAAAAGAACCGAGCTAATAATTCGGCAAGGTTCATGGCCGCTGTCTTGAGGGCCTTCGGATTGATGTCTTCCACTTCACATAAGCTGTGCACTCGCAAAGACATTCGCATTTTCATCACATTAGCTGCTGTGAAGGATGCGTGGATTAACCCTGGTGTAGATGGAAGCTGTTTAAAATGAAGATGAAATGATGGTTCACTCCGAAAAGTATGGATGAAGTGTTGGCGAAGCAAGTTGGCTGCATCTCGTGCTGTTTGTGCAAAACCATCCGTTGCACGTAAAACCGGGATCCCTCGCTGCACTCTGCGGAGCTCGTTGACGTGTCTATACAGCAACTTGGAATTTGTACTGAATTTTGACGATAAGTTCTCTTGGTTCTGGAGTTCGTCTTGACAGATCAACTTGACACAGTGGTTTCGTTGAGTTGCATAAACACCCCAGTTCAGGTTAGTTGCACAGACTTTGTAAGCCACCAGGCTGAAGCCTTTAAGGCCATGCAATTTCTAGTACGGCTCCTCAGGAACAAATTCACTTGCTTCGGGCGAAGGACTTTACTGTCTGACGCATTTGTCACTAGTTCGTTGAATTGCGTGGCAAACACCATCCCAGCGACATCGGACGGCTGCTCGGCCAGGAAGGACCAGTCGGTTTCTTGAACGAAGTTGGAGAGTTTATCCTAATTTGTAACGACATAGGTGTTTTTCCCAAAGACACATAATAGTGAAACGCCACTCAGGCCAATCCTTTCAATGATAAACGCGCCCCAGCATAATCTGTCTTGTTGTTTGGTAAAGTTGCTTTCTCCGCTGAGACAACAGTTCAATCCGTACAGGCTTAAATACTCATTTTAACTCATCTGAAAACTGGATGAACACGATCTGTCAGACAAAGTCATATGTTCCTTGTATGTTTTTTTATTTACCAACGTCCCGCTACATCAGGTGGTTGATTACGTGTGCGAATTAACTGAAAACTGTGACCGTTCTTTACCAATTCGAGTGAGTTGGTGAAGGAATATCTGCTATTGCGCACGGAGAATGTAAATTCTCCTTTCGGTACACAGCGTACGGTCAACTGGCAATGGTCCTGTTCCCAGTGATATTTTATGCTGATCTTAGGAAGAAGCATCTCTATGCAAATAGCATAAATACCTTACTACACACCATATGTCGATGACATTTAGGCATTTTATTCGTTGGAGCAGCAGCTCACACATTTGGTAGAACGCCGCCGCGGTACGCATGATAACTTCAGTGTTACGTGCCAAGTAAAACCGAACAACTTTTGCCATACGGACAAGCTCATAAGTTACAATTATGATGGATTAATTAAGAGATCCATTTAACGAAAGTCAACTTGGTCCTGTCATTATCTGCAATTCACCGTATTCATATTAGTGCGGTATAAACGGACACTTGGGGAAACCCTAGTTTGACGCGGCAGACGGATTTGTTCGGCTGACTCTCTGGACAAGAAGCTAGCGTTAACTACAGCAACACTTATGGCGAACGGTTACGTTCGAAGATATATCGTGTAACACAGTCAATGGCCAGGATAAACGGGCTTGATGCACACGGTAGCCGTTAATAAAGTCTATATTGAGTTAAATTTCAGATGGGACAGCTGTGCTGAAAACAACTAAGTGTATCATTTCGGCCACACAAGTAATTTACAATGCTGAACGAGTTGACGCCCTCAACCGAACCCGAAATTTGCCCATACCTCTAACGAATGAAGCTTAGCCTACCATATACCAATTTGTATGTGACTGCGGAAATAGTGACATAGGCGGAACTAATAGGACTGTACTTTCTTTACTAAAGCAGCATGTGCCAAGATGGGTTCAGTGTGGATTTGCCCAGAGATCCTACCCCGTCAGATTCGTACTCATGTAGACCGCCGAGTTCCTCGATAGGCAAACACCTAGTGGATTCTGGTCACCGGTTAAAATTGGGCTCAGCTTTCGAACTTGTGTTACGTCACACTAGTCCCTGCTTCACTCGGTTTGCTGAAGCTATCGCTATAAGCCGCATGAAGGAAGCCCTGTGCGTTCAGATACAAGTAGTTGTCAGCATAAATCTGCGTTTGATTTAGATTTGAACTTCCGTCATCAGTTCTGAAACTCAAACATGTCTGGCATCTACCAGCCTTCGTCTTCTTTCCGTGCTTTTCAAATTGTTAAAGGGAACTAACTGCTTTAAATGTCTGGTTGTGTCCAAGTTTAGCTAAATCTACGCATATGGGTTATGGTTGATTGTGCTGAGGTGACAAAACTAAATGCATGCTCCTACCAGCTTTCGCGTTCATTCCGTGTTTTTCAAAATGTCTAACTGCCAAGAGATGAAATATGGACTGCTTTCCTTACTTTCACAGAATATAGGAATGTGCTACTTTGTAACGTATGAGCTAAGTTTACCTTAGGTTTAGTATTTGCTAATGCCTAGTATGACCTGAGGAAAATTTCAAGCAGATAAATATATTAAACCACTATGTATTCTAAAACACTTCTGTTACTAAGCCGACATGATAGTTTTACTGGTTAGCAAAACAATACTTGTTTAGCACCGTGTGCTTTCACTATGTGTGCTTCTAGACATGCTATCAATTTCACGAGTATCTTAACGCACGGTATACACACTGAAATGCTCATATATTTAAAATATTGTAAGCAGGACGCTTTATAAATTAATGGTACACTGAGCAGCCATAGTTAGACGCAAAAAACATAAGTAAGTCTATACTGAACTTTGTTTGCATCTTGCTTTCTTCTGACGGCTTTGTTCGCTAAATGAATACCGGAATTCGAACCTCTTTGAGAGCACAATGTAACTTACCGAAAGTGTTGAGATTGTGTACGTCATGCGTGTAACCCCTACTTCAACCACATAGCGTGTATTTCTATATACTTTATTGATCTATGGACTGCAAACTGTGAGCACTCAGACACAGAACTTCTGTTTAGTTAAGAAAACTTCCATATTTGTTTTTATCTTTTCAAAGCATGGATGCGCTTAACAAAGACAACCCAATTGGTGTCAAATCCAAAGGGGATCATGTATCATGGCATAAACTTTGAGAAAGGCAAAGCCTTCCGCATTGGCTGACCTGCTATGAGAGTTCCCAGTTGGAAAATGGACCACTCCATTATTACCATGACCAGCCCCGGTAACGCCATTTTGAACCATGTGCCCCAGTCCGACCATAGCATTGAAGATATGCCTGCGATGTACGAAAAATAGATAAATATGATTAATGTTAATACACCGTCGGACCAGTGTGGTGACTACAAAAGTTATAGTAGCATTAGATACACAGGTACCCTATGAGTTCAGTGAAAGGAATTTTAATCATATGGTCGGGTTAGTAAGAAGACTGCTCAAATGCAATTTAATCTTCTTAAGCAAAGTGGCATAATTAGGGTTATACGTGTGTTGAAGGTTACTACTAAGCTTTTATAGTCCGTGACTCTTTGTCAGCTAATTCGGGAGGACATGATGCGCACAACTTGCTGATAAAATAACCAGCTACGACAACCATGTGCGCGTTCGACACCTTTATTACTATATTGCACCTAACAGGTTACATGGTGTGAGGATCTCCTTGTGATTTGTTGCACGTACAGTCTACTGCCGGGGAGTACAGTAATGTGATACCATATTTATTCGTGCACCTGATTTTAACAAAATAATAACTTTTATGACCAAAGATGAACTGTAATTTTATTAATTCGTCACCATCAATGCCCGGCTGTTTTCAGCTAGAAAACCGACCCCACTCACGTTGCTCCCATCCTAATATCAAAATTATCGCTTCGTTAAAGGTACAACTCACTCCTTTTCAGTGGCTAATAAGCCCTTCAGAAATGTCGTACGACGAATCAGCATGTAATATTGCAAGACTCCAGAAAAGCTTACGGTTAACGATGTTACAGTTTTCTTCAACGGAGAACTGTGTGTTTAATACAAACTTTCTCTGACCGTCCGAACTGTTGCTTTGCTCTGCGTGACTGTTCGAAACCATCCACTTGCAAGTATTAAGATGCACCACCCCGCCAAGTAAACGCCTTAGATGTAAAAAGGAACAGGACTAAATGGATTGTGGTTTTCCGTGTTGAACCATTCGTCTAAGCGACTTCACGATTGAACCATTTGTACGTAGTAGCTATTTTATGCAACCACGGCTACAGTGAACTTTGGAGACTTTTAAAGCAGCTGTACAGCAATAACTCCATTTAGCAGGTTTGTTCTCTGACCGTGAACAGATTCAATTCCTAATTCAATTCTTCTACACACTACTCAGCCCTCTCGCCCTCATTTGTTTTGCATGAGTTTTCTTGTAGCGGAATATTAATTACATTCCATCACCTTGAAGTTTATAGAACTTACGAAGTTAAGCTCATGAAATTCTAACCACAGCGATACTCTCTCGTCAGTTGTATTGAAAGAGTGCGCCGATAACCTAACCATGGTTTCTGCCTACACTTTTCGATCGTTGCCTACACCGTTTGGATGCCTGTCATTGTAAGGCTCCTGCTAAAGAAATAATCCAGGAATTTGGTCCGATCTCATATAGGTTTGTCATGCTGTAAATTTTAGAGCGAGGACGCATGGTTGGATAGGAACAAGCATTCCGGAGGCAGACGTAGCCTCCTTATAAACCCCAAGGTTTCCATTTGGATATAGTAACAAACCTTGTTCACTAAGTAGTATCTGCATTGAATGAGCAATAGGGGAATCTGCGGTTTTCTTCTTTGATTACTCCAACGCCGTTAGAATTTACTGATGGGTAATAGGCAGGTTGTTGTAATTTTACATGTAGTTCGTCATAGTTAGAAGCGGTGACATGTCAATCCTACTTACTTTGCTGTCGCTACTTTCTTCAGCAGTTTGCAGCCTGATGAGCGAACATCTCGCGTAACTCTCATATAATTTAGACTAAAGTTAAGACATCCCTAAATCTTCATAATAGCTGGAGTGTTTTACAAAGTTCAGTATACTCTTTGTAAATAAATAAATGTGTTATTCTCCTTAGTGCAAGACACTCCTGCAAACGCGTGATCACGGTAATACAAAACACGTATGATCGATGGTTACACAAAATGTTTCAAGTTAACCAGCAACGTACAGATTCGTCCGTGTCCTTATGTGTAGGTGTGTTTGTGTGTGAAAGAAGCCATGTTGAGTGGAATCCTTAATTGGACACCGAGTTTGTGATTTTGTTCCACGGGTTTGCTTACGTGCGAAAGGTTTAAGGGAACGCTTTGGCATGTGTTGCTCGTGTATTGCGTAAGATCATCCGGAAAAGCAAAATGCAATGACTTTACAGTGACGAGTCACTTCCGTCACATCGCAGTGTTGTCAAACTGAAATTTGTGGCTTTTATAGGGAGAACACTTACTCGGCGGAAACCAAGAACCTCCTGGAACACTGACGCGAACCGTTATCTGGAATGGGATTAACCCGAAATACCCAGCTGGTACAACAAGGAGGTTCAAGCTGATCCAACTTTAAGTTCTCTGTGTAAATCGAAATGCTTCCAAATTCCTAAAATTGTTTGATGAAGTTGGCTGACGAGTTAGTTTAAGGCCGCGTCGCTCCCACTGCTTAGTCAACAACAGCTGTCCAACGTGTGTTGGATGAGCTTCATCGGTGGTCTTCTTCCACATATTTTATTGTCAACGCCTAAATTTCGCGATCAACCTTCCATTTCCTCCGCACTGAAAAGTTTATGACTGACAAGTACTTTTCAACACAAAGCCTTGCGCGACCACGTCATATCCAGTTCATCTATTAAAACTGCGTTTATAAATTTTATTCTTATATCTGTCGTGATCATTACACCTTAAGATAACGACCTGTAATGTGAGGAGATTATCATGTTATGCCCTCCGACTCGAAGTGCTTTTAGTAACCTAGTGTTTAATTTATAAATACGTGGCTGCCTCTATTCATACTGCCTATACTGCATACCAGTCATTTCTCTAAGCTTCTATGAATATACTTTAAACTGATTTCACGTACCATTAAGTAGATCTGTAGTTGTGGTGGAATGCCTAGGCAAGCGCTTGTTGCCCTCATCGTTACCAAGCCTTTCGCTGCACTTGACAACTTTTCCTTGGTTTTAACATATCTTTTTCATAATATGCGTGAAGATTAATTAAAATATCTCCTATTCAGCTACTCGCTCCAAATTAAGTGCTTCGTTTTACCACACATTTTATCGGAATTCTTGCTAACCGTATTTATCCAATTTCTTTGGTATTCTGAGAAAAATAGCAATGCACGCGCGAACATTTAATGATTAGGTGAATGTGCGTATATTATTTCTTTTCTGTTGATTTTGATTTTGGTCATTGTAATGCACATTACATCGACGGTCCTAGTGTGATACTTTTAAAATATTCTAAGCCGAATAAATAAAGCTAATTTTGACTTGATTTGGCATCCTATGGTCGAAGGAAGCTGACAAGCAGGATGTATTTCCACGGAATACTTTAACTTGAGGGAGAACTGGTCGAGTCTCAGACAGTCGAGGAACCCAAAACACTCTCTTCCTTTACATTTTCACCGGAAAACAGAATGCTCGACAACAAATGAGCATGGTACAACACGTTCAATTAATTACCTTGTCGTAAATACCAAGTTTGGAAGGTTGTATACACTCACAGTGGCAGAACATATGGAAGGACAAAGCGGTATGTTCAAA
>CALYDF020008429.1:0-11661 GCA_944474145.2 Dicrocoelium dendriticum | reverse complement strand
AATATATACATGGGAAAAATTGCCACACTAATCAAAACGTCAAAATCAAGACCAAGGCAATCTGATTGATTGTCTCAAGAAGTTCTGTGCACATAGCACAGATTGATAAGCCTTAATGAGCAACGCTTCACTGATTGCCAACATTATCGGATTCCGGTTCCGTAATAGCACTTTGAACGCAGTCTTCGGGTCAACATTGTGAATAGTTGTCACGAGGTGTTTGGTGATAGATGACAACGGAATCCGGTTCATTCTGGGGGCGCTCCCGTTTGTTGCGTCATTATTTGTTCCACCCATTTTGGCAAGTGTTCAGCCACCCTCTGAGCCAACCGACTGTTAGTCCTGTTTATGTAAACGTCACTGCCATTGCAGGTGAACTGATAAACCACATGAGAGGGAGAACTAGCCGAAGAATAGTTCTGACGGTCATGAAGAGCAACTTTCGGAGTAGTGTGCATGAGGCGCAACTGGGCAGTCATGTACGTGCACGTTAGGGCTGACCTGAGCTTGTGTTCGATGTCATTTGCCACATGATCTCCTTTGAACGGTAGTGTTGTATCCCGAAAAAGCAACAGACCAGAGCAGCCCGGAACGTATGTATGGAGTAAACTGTCTGTACACGCGCGCAGTACAATTAAATCGATGGAGATTCGCATTGCAATCAATCGAATGCAAGATCGTTTGATAGGCCAATGAGTGCTAAATAGAAGTGTGAGTAGGATAAGCGAATCGGAAGCGAAAACAAAGCAATTATTTGAACACGACATTGTCCCCTCCTCTGTTCGTAAAATTATAGGCACTACATGTCCATGAACGATCTAATTTAATGTCAGCACCCCAAAGAATTGTCATGTGATGTTATCCGTTAAAGCGTATCGGTAGACAGGGCGGCGTATCCGACCGGAACGTCGTAAGTTTGTATTAGTTTGTACCGAGCGCTGTGTTATAGGTGTGTTCGTCTGTTCAACAGCACGTTGGGAAAGCGCTGTATGCAGCCGTCTTGCATTCACCTTTGTCACATCAGCCAACTTGTAAGTTCTTGGCGTGTACATAGATTCCACAAGGGTCGGCAATCCGAATACAATATCTCCTTTGCGGGAATTGGGTAGTCTCACACGAACAAATGTCCCTGGAGGATACGTTTTCCCAAAGCGTCTATATTTAGCCTGGTGAACATCCCGTCTTTCGGATTCTGTGTTTGGCGGTTTCTTCTGATGTAAAGGCTGCATTTAATCGAGTTCGAATTGTTCGCCCCAGCATTAGCTCTGAGGGGGTCCTTGCCGTTGCAGTATGTGGAGTGGTTCTGTATACCTCCAATGCAGATACCAACGCATCATCCCAGGGTTCTCCCGAAAGCCGAAGGACTTGTAGAGATTCTTTCAAACTACGATTAAGTCGTTTGACTAGTCCATTCGCGGCAGGATTATAAAGTACACTGCTCGTGTGGCTGATACCACTGCGCCTTAGAAATTCAGCATACTCGTTACTTCGAAACTGTGGGCCGTTATCATTGACAATTTCTTCTGGTAAATCGTAACTCGCAAACAAACAACAGAGCCACTTTATGATGACGGCTGTAGTTACGTTCCCGCAGAGGGAACTTGTCCATAAGTATATGTCATTTAAGCGCTCGTAGGTCGGTGCATACACGAATAGAGCCAGTTATTTTGAACTGCAACTAAGGAATGAACCCATTCAAAACACTGTAAGGGTTCTATCAAGTCTTCAGTGACCATGTTTTTCAAAGCTTGCGACAACGCTTCTCGCTTGGCCAGAGGTACAGGCCTAGGTTGAGAAATGCTGAACGGTTTGTAATCCGCATTCAACCGAATGCGGTGCATTGCTTTTGGGGACTCTACCATCCGGAAGAAAGAGATTTGGGTAACTGGAAAGTAACGAATGCAGGTTGACACTGGCAATGGTCACCCGGCTGAAGCATGGTGATTTGTTCAGTAAGACCATGGCATTACATCCCAATAGAGATTTACTAACAGTTTTCGAGACATAACCTTCAATTATACGCTTCCTTCTGTTTATAAGAAATATTGAAACCGTAACGAAACCGAGTATGTGGACATCATTGGGGTAGCTGCTGAAAGTGTAAGCGGAAGGATGTCCAGTTAGCTGACCAAAATGCTGTTTGTAAGAACAATATGGCACAATTGTGATTGGTGACGCGGAATCTAGTTCCATGTCTAGACAAATGCTTTTGTTTCTGAGTTCAAAAAACACACGACGAATATCTGGCGAAGGCAGTTTGGATTCTTCAGTTGGAGACTAAAGTGGATGTTCGCATTCATTAAAAACATATATAGATTTTTTGACCGGAGAAGCTCTGGAGTGATTTACAGAATCAACTAAAGAAATGACGCAGGAACGACAAACTCGAGCAAAATGACCGGTCTTACCGTAATTCCGGCAGATTTCACTCTTTGCGGGACATGACATCATTTGCACGATGTTCAGCATTTCCACAACGGTAACATTTATTTCTAACTGAGAAGCGCGTCAGAGAGCGTGCAGAATCCAAACGGTTAATTCCAGTAACCCCTGCGGTAGAGAGGAAAATTTTGTTTTGTTCCGTGACTGTGACCTTCGCGCGAGCCATGTCACAGGCCCTGTCCCATGTGAACTTTTCTGCATTCTCCATTAAGAGACTCTCTATGATCCGAGAATCCGTGAGACCGGAAATCAGTGGTTGTATTAACATGGTTTCTTCCACTTTTTTCTTAGGAATACTATTGCAGTCACGCTTCCGAACAGAACAAACATGGATGCATGTGGACCCAGGTGGGTCCACTCGTCCGAAGAGCTATGTGACCTTCACGTAATTCACTTTTAAGAGAGGGGGTGCAAGAAAAATACAGGTACGCTTGTGTAGTCGTTCATGACTGCAGACTTTCGTTCTGCTATGGAGGCTCACCGATGTTTGTTTTAACGCATCATTTCGCTATCCCTATTGGCTATTTGGAGTTGTTGTTTTTGTCTTCAGATAGCAGCCATAATCTGACGTTAGCACTCCCACTTTACGTTATTTGCGTGCATTTGATTGGTTCCTCATTTGCTCCGTTCTTATTGCCTTTAATTGTCCACATGCTCACCGTACTCTGGTTGGCTATCATGCTTGTACATTATGCTATATAACGAATTGGTTTCCCTATGTAAAAAAACCCTTGAATCTTTGTCCCTGTTTGTTCGTGTTCTCACTACCGTTAGATGCTGGAAGCAGTCGCGGGGCTCGGACACAACACCGGGAATATATGAGATTCGATATTTATATGCACTTAATATTTATGCCCATCGTAGCATTCTCGGTGGATACATTCGTTCCCTTCCCCCTGACTCGCTCAGGAAGGATATCAGTGGTTTGTTGTCTGTTTGTATTTCGAAATAGTTGCTCCAAATGTACTGGTGAAACACATTGACGCCAAATATAACTGAGTTGGCTTCTTTATTCAACTGGGAATAATTCTTTGCGGCGGTTTGGAAAGTTCTTGAGGCAAACGCCATCGGGTGAATGACACCATTCGACATTTTGTGACATAGAACTGCTCCGACTCCGTATGGAGATGCGTCACACTGTAAGATTAACGGTTTTTCACTATCGTGGTGGACCAAAACAGGTGCGGATGCAAGACACTTCTTTGCACAAACAAATGCTGATTGATGCTCGCTCTCCCACATCCAAGGGGGGCTTTGTGTCGCAATTCGTTCAACTGGGTTAGAATGGTTGAGGCATCAGGTAGGAAACGACGATAGTGGGACAACATTCCTAGGAATGATCGCAATTCATCACTATTTTTGGGCTGAGGTGCCTGCACCATAGGCGCTATTTAATCTTGCAGGACATGCAAACCGGTTTTGTCCAGTTTGTAACCGAGGTAACAAACAGAATCGGATAAGAACTCACATTTGGACTTCTTTAATTTCAACCCACACTCTTCCCGACGCTCGCGGACAGTTCGCAATGTGTTTGATGATCAACGTCACTGCGGGCAGTGACAAGGATATCGTCGAAGTTCACAGGTAAACGGCATATATTTAACTATATTATATATGATCCGTTGGAAAATGCTGGGTGCTGAGTTTATTCCAAACGGGAGGCGCGTGCACTGGAATAGTCCAAGGTGGTTAGTTATTGTGGTCAGTTCCTGTGACTCATCAACAAGTTCGACTTGAGAGTATGCGTGACTGAGATCCAGTTTGGAAGACTTTGGCCTCTGGCTAAAGTCGCGTACAAGTATTCAATACGTGGTAGGGGATATTTTTCCACTTCCGATACCTGGTTGACTGTTATAGTCTCCGCAAACACGGACGGAACAGTCCGAGTACAGGTACAATCGGAGTGCCCCAATCTGAAGGTTGCAGAACTGAAGATTGCAGAACTTGAATCACTGCGTCACCGTTAGGACGCATTGCATAGGGCAGTGATCTGGCTTTGTAAAACTTTTGGCTCAGCACTTTTCCGGAGTTTGATAAAAGCCTTAAAATGACTCATTTTCCCCAATTTGTTTTCAAATGACGATGAGAACTAGTTCAATAATCCATTCAAACTAACGTCTTCAATAATGGGTTTGTTGAGTTGCATGGTCTCGGGAAAGAACTGTATCCAGTCTCGACCCATGAGATTCGGTTTGTTCCCAGGTACAAAGATTAAGGGTAGGGTGAATTCTCCCTACCCGTGCATGGCTTTAACGAAACATCTACCCAACACCTGAATTGAGTCACCGGCGTACGTCGGTAATCTCGAGTTGCACGGTTGCAAAAGTGGTAGCTTTTTCAATTAACCGCGGTTTATAGTGGTAACCGCCACCCAGTATCTAGCTGTATGTCTACCGGTTCATCCTCCACCATCAAAGGTATTGTGTAAGGAGGACAGTTTCCGGGTGTCACACTGTTCAAGTACACTAAGTTCACTGTTCCAATTTTCTGGAGTCTTATCTTCACGTAGCTCTATCTTGATTTGGCGAGTCGATGAGTCGATGTTCGTCGGGCGTGAACTTTCCGCTCTACACACGCGAGCTAGATGGCCTATTTTGCCGCATTTTCGACAGATGCTTTCTTTATGCTGGCAATCGGAAGCGTGAGAGTGTCGCAAGCTGCAACGATAATACACCAATTATTTCCGATGTACACTGGTGTCTGGTTTACGGACCGCGTGCACATCATCAACTACCGGCCGACCAGTGAACTCGCGTAATTGGAGTGTAATATTCTGTTGTTGGCGAACAATGAAACAAACATTTGCCCATGTAGCAGACGATTTATCCAAGGATAACAAATTCTCTCTAGCACTTTCGTCCGATATTTCCGCGACTAAACATTGAATTTTCATTTGCTCTTCAATTTGCCCAGGTGGAATGCTATTATACTTACACTCAATGAACGATGAGTTTATACGGGTTTTGAAACATTGCTTTATAAGCCCCGTTTGGTGGTGTGCTGGGTAAGCGAAAAATGCTAATAAAAAGCAGTTAGTAGTTTTACTGTCAAAATGATGGACTTATCGTTTTTGATTCAGTAGCCCTGCACCCCGAGCGTTTCCATGGCTTCAATAGGCGAAAAAAGGTAAATTCAAGGTATTTCCCGGGAGTAGGATGTAGGTAGCGTCAAGTGAAAATATGTAAATGGCGGAATGCGTCATCCAACCGACTTTCAAATGTGGCTAGCGGGGGGGGTTGAAACAACATAGTCGCGGAGAGCATTCTATGGTTGAAACACACGAATGGAAAAAAAATTCGCTGCGGCGCGCCAGGTGACTGTACTGTTCTTCAAATTTCAAGGTGCGGCCTCTAAGTTTGGTGTAACTGTTGAGTTGCAGTAAACATCGATTGGATTGTGTGAAAGCAAATACGTCATAAGCAAGTCGCCTTGTAGTCAGCAATACCGCCGGCTGCATACTCCCAAACGTTTAAGCCTCTGCTCCTACGGAAGGTGGCGCATTCCAATGACGTGTTCAGGGATGGGTTGATGAGTATTTGTGACAAAATCATTGGCACTTTCGTTCGACTTATGGAAACGTTGTGAAAAGCAGTATCTAGCACTGTAAACATTTTGTTTCAGCCTCCATATAGTGGTAAAGTATCCAAAGCAGAACTGACGGTGGAATAGTTTTCCAGTTTCCTGGGCATCGTATTGCCGTTGACCTTCATCGCCAAGCACTTGGCAGAATAGTCTGCTTTTGTGAGACTCAGAGAAGCAAACGGTCGGATTCAGTACAGAAAGTAGTTCCACATAGTTAGTAAATGATTTCCTCCATCTTATCCAGCTCGATAAGTTCTGCCATTTCTCTGCAGATGACCAAAATATAGGTGTATTCAACATTGAGTTCGTCATTTTGGTCGCCACTAAAACATATTACCGCTAAGCATGTAATGCACGCTTCCCGGACAAGTAATCCCACCATACAGAAGACGTTTAAACAGCAGCAGGTTTATCAATCAATTGTGGAAGGTACAGAACTCAAGGAACTCGCCTTGCGAGATCGGGTGAGTGTGTCAGATGATTGGCTGGCTAGTGTGAGTGGTAGCCAATCCGCGCGCAGCTAAAGTAAACGGATCGAAGACAATCGCGTACGTGACAAGACTGATCCCTCTATGATTATCACATACGAACGGGAGGCAGTCTTGAGAACTGGAACTATAACGGAGCGGCTTCAGTCAGTTGGGACCATTCCTTGCTCCCACGTCCATTAAAATCTACCTCCGTTACGGCTAACTGGCATTTGCCGGTATTCAGGCGAAGATTTTGTACATTAAGTCTATGCAGCCCGTTAGGAGGATTTGCCTTATGTTCGTTGGGATTACTGTTGTAACGCTTCTACTTTACCTCTGCTCTCTGTCCAGACGACTGTCGTACTGCTGATAGCTGCCCCTTAAGACTGCGACTGTCTGACTGATCAGTCACGCGCCCAGCCAACCGACGGAATACAAAAGGCCAGAACTAGGTAGACAGAGAGACGTATTGTATGAGAGCATGGCGCAATAAATAGGTTGTGGACAACTACTAAAACAACAATATTTGAGATGCTAATTGATGTTAATTAACACAACTCAAATGGCTCAAGTTCATGACCCAACTTGCCGCTGATTCCACATCGATTCGCATTTTGATCTGTACTCGAGTTCGTTCTCTAATTGTAGATCGATCCGCTTCTACGCCACTGCTCTCGGCTTGATCGCTGGCTGTAAGCTTTCTCTCCGTAACAGTTACTACCGAAGACCAAAATGTCGTTCTTATACACAACATATCCTTTGAGACCAGATGATGATAGAGTAATAAATTCCTGCCAAGCGGCTAGGTTAATACTAAGTCCCATTAGTAGCACTTTGTACTGATACAATGAACAATGATTTATAACGGGTAAAAATGCAGGTGCTTGACATGTCCCGTAGGGTGTTTAGGGTGACATAAAAAGATAGCGAATGCGATAATGGAGTCGTCAGTTCAGACGCTTACTGATGTAACTGCACTGTCGTATAAAGGGAGTTTGAAATGAGAATGTACGCACACAAACCGTATTGCGTGAGGAAAGCTGTCATATGTCGGCAATGTGTAGTCAATTGCATGTGATAAAATGCACTGCGAATATCCAGCTTTGAGAGAAGTTTGACGTTTGAAAGCCTTGCCATTAATGCTTCGGCAGAAGGCAGAGGGAATTTGTCCACAATTACATATTGCTTAAGCGCTCGATTGACACATTTTATTGAACAGTAATTGTGGATGAACCTATTCAGAACACTGTAAGGGCTTCTATCAATTCTTCAGTGACCATTTGTTTCAAATCTTGCGATAAAGTCTCTCCCGTGGCCAGAGCTACAGGCCTAGGTTGTGAAATGCTGTGTAACGGAGTTCCTGGAATGGGGTACCGGCGGGAGCTGGAAAACGGGCACGGAACGAATCAACGGCGGTAGAAATCAGCACGGTCAATCACAGCGGACACACGACGCGAGAAGCCCACACAGCAACCGGGCACTCACAGAATCGCATTACGCAAGCGTGACACGGGCAAAACAAGCAGACACGAAGGAAGCACGTTTATTCACAACAGGAAAAACAGAGGAGTGTACAGGACCTTGATAAGACAATCAAAACAAAAAGGGAATGTCAGAGTTTTTGTGTCGGTAAAGTGCGTTCGCACGTTTTCATATATCTGCGGTTTCTCGAGAATCTGCAAATGAAAGAGAAAAGAAAGAGATCATTTAAGTAGTCTTTAAAACGACCCATGGCGGTTTCGATTTCGTTACAGCTGAATGGCTTGTAATTCGCGCCCTAACTAATGTGGTGCATTGCTTTTGGGACTCTAATAATATCCGCAAGAAAATGATTAGGGTAACTGGACCGCAACGAATTAATGTCGATGCTGGCAGCGGTCATTCGGCCTACGCACGATGATACATTCAAGGAAACCATAGTGTTAGGTCCCAAGAGGCTTATTGTCAGTATTAGAAAGGCAATCTTCAATTGTACGCTTCACGCTGTATCTAAGGCACATTGAAGCCGTAACTAGACCAAGTATGTTAACATCACCGTTTGAGCGACTGCTAAAAGTGTAGGCGGGAGGAGGCACAATTAACTGACCAAAATGCTGTTTGTACAAACGATGCTGTGATGCTTGAAGCGGAATCCAGTTCTATGTATAAAAATAGTCTTCTTTCTAACTACAAGAAGACAACGAATATACGGTGAAGGCAGGTTGAATTCGCGAATGGGAAAAGAAAATGGATGCTAATGTTCATTAGTTCCATAGTTGGAATGTTCAGTGCTGACTGGAGAATACGTAGGGTCATTTGCAAAATCAACACAAGAAATAGCACGGGAACAACGAACTCGAGCAAGATGACCAATTGCGGCAGATTGCACTTTTTGCAGGACACTACTTGTCATTTTCGCGGTGTTTAGTATTTTCACAACGGAAACACTTAGTTTCAACTGCAGACCACGTCAGGGAATCTGTTGAATCCAAACAGCCAATTTAAGTGGCTACTGTGTTAGAGAGCAATATTCTGTTCTGTTACGTGACCGCAACTTTCGCGCACGCCACGTCGTAGGTCCTGCCCCAAGTGAGTTTTTCTGCATTCTCCATTAAATGACTCTCTCTGGTCCGAGAATTCGCGAGATCCCAAGGCAACTGCTGTATTAGCATAGTCTTCTCCACTTTTTTTGGGAATACTATAGTAGTCACTCTTTCTAACCGAACAAACCAGGTGAGAAATGAAAGTATGCAGTGGTTCATCAGATGCTTGCTTCAGCTGCGAAAATTATACCGAGAAGTATAAGTGTTCACTCGAACGCCCCAATGTTTATCGAGGGCTGTTAAGGTATCGTTTAAAGTGGGCTTCTCTTGAAGGTTTACTGCATCAAATATACGTCGACCCTGTGTGCTGAGGTGCAAACGCAAAAGCTTTAAAGTATCCTCTGTCCCCAGCGTCACAGATGGATGGAGAACTGGCAGCACAGAAATAGAATCCGATAAACTGATTTTCCAGTCTTCCGAGCATTCCACATTTGGGCTGATCGCAGCATCAGTCCAGAACGGTGGAGGAGGACTAGCATGCAATGACATCGCTAACATGCGACGCCTATTTGTTGCAACCCAAAAACGCAGACCACAACAGTAACGGAATGTATGTGTGACTGACTGCACATTTGCGCGTTCCAACAACACGTTAGAAATGAAACCAATCAGATACGAGAGCACAAGCTGGTCCAATGAGTGCTAAGCAGACGGCGTGGGTGGTACAAACGTATCGATAACAAAAACAAAGCAAAGTAATGAAACTCGACAAGAAGTGAATCCAAACCCCGGGTGGCAGTTGTTTAGAGCAGTGTCTACAACGACGAGTGTCATGCAAACCATTCTTACTGTAACTTGAGCGGTTTGCAAACCAAAATGGACGTTTTTGCGAAAGAAATTGGACCTTTTGCAAACCAAATTGGACACATTGCATGCTAAGCAGAAAAACGGCAATTTGTTAGCAAGAAACGTGTAAGGCGAATGGATAGTGCTCAGACTAAATCGTGGTCATGTTACTGCAACCGAATTATGTAAGCGGTGGGCGCCAATGCAAACCCTTCTTTTAAGTGTGAAGCTCGATCAAATGCCGTGACTAAGCTTCCCCATCGCTTTTCGCGTATTTTATGTATCTGTGCTTGTACGCACAAACCTGTGTAGCTATGCGACTACTTTTAAAGTCTGTTTTGGCTCGAACAAATGTTACCTAGCTTTGGAGTGTGAACCATGGCGATTTCGGTCACTGGAACAGTAAATGATGAAGCGGAAAAGCGGTAACCCACCAGAAGTTGTCGCATTCCTTGAAGACTCGCTGGGAAGGGTCCATCGGTGAACATATACAAATAACGTTTGCACCCATAATGGTTGCAACACAGAGGTTTCCTCACGAATTTACAAGGCGGGTACAGATTTCCAAGATCTCTACCAATTTTGGAGATGGTCAGAATATAATGAATTTGCTCAACCACAGGCTCTAAAAGCTGGGGTACGACTGACGTTGGTGTATCGATATTACCAGCGGCTACGCGCTGGTGACACTAGGAAACTAAACGTATTCAAGCTGTGCAGTGTTGTCCATGTTCGGTGTGGAAATCGAATGGTTAACATTGATTTTCGTGGTGTGTTTGTTAAGATATCTGGCGCCTCATTAAATTGCATTTTGAATTCGTATCGTTTCACTTCGCTCAGTCACGTTTGCGCGATGGCAGAGTGCATTTAGCCGAGCAGTTGAAGCGGGTTTGTCGGAAGACAAAAAACCGGCTAGCCCAGAAAATTGCCGACAGAACAACCTCAGTTGCCAAACGGTGCGCTTGGGATTGGTCTGTCCCCCCGCCGCACCCCACCACGCGCCAAAAGCCCCCTTGTCGCACGGAGAAATGATCATCGTCGTACGAAGAAATGAACCTCATGTCGCGGAGAAACGACCAGCGTTCGCGTCAGGATCTTGTTGACTGCACCTGTCCTCGAAAAGATTGCTCGTGTGGGCCAGTCGATCGAAGGGGAGGGTTGGAGCAAACAGAGATAAAAAAGAGCAAAACATGCGCAGAAAACGCCAGAAAGAAAGAATGAATGAGCTGCGTGTTTAGATTTGTTGGTTTTTGAATCTTTCTAAGAAAAATGGTTTTTCGGAGATTTTTGCTCTTTTTGTTTGTTTTCAAAAGTTACTCGATCAAAAATGCGGCAACTATATACAGTGTCTGCAAACCTCACGGTATTTACATTGCACATAGTCGGAAAACCGAACGGGCATACGCACTTCTCGACCACGACGATTGGTCGTGGGAGGCGGCGGGCTAGATTCGGGAGGTGTCGGAAAGACTGGTGCTTGTAGACCGGGAACGTGATCTGGTTGAACTACACTAGGATGCTGAAAGTTGGTGCCGTGAGTTGTGACCTGGCACGAAGTATTACTAGACGAATTAGGCGAGGTGGTTTCTTCCATACAGACAGGCTTCAGATGGTCGATGGTGACGACTTCGAGTCGGCCAACGCGGTTGATCGTGTACGTCTGATTCGCACGGTGTAGAAATTTGAAGGGTCTTATGTACGGCGACTGAAGAGGCTGTCGAACACCGTCTGCGCGAAGAAGGACGTGTGAACATATAGACAGCTTCTCGGGCACGTTCACTGGTGTCTTCTGCGATCGA
>CALYDF020008428.1:0-11667 GCA_944474145.2 Dicrocoelium dendriticum | reverse complement strand
TCGGAATAAAATGGCCGCACCAAATTGCCATCAGAAATACGTCTGAAGGCGGTTGGAACCAGGCCACCAATGGCTAAGGGAACACGAAATCAGCAAGAAGTAGTCGCGATCCCCGCTGTCTGCATTTCTGCACCGAAACACGATGAAACGCCCCAGCTGTTCGATGAAGAAGGAAAAGACGGTCTGCTGGAGATCGACTCAGGGCGCTGTAGGCATCCCACCGTAACGGCTCCGGGAAGTTTGCAAGAGACACATCAAAAAAACGTCCCTCAGCCGACCCAACAAGGGTCGGCGTAAATTCTCGGAAAACCAACGTATGTTCAAACACGCTTCTAACATCTGTAGTTATTAATTGCCTTTATACAAACGCCCAAGGGCTTCTAAGCAAATTGGCAGAACTTCGATCTCGTCATAGCTTAATGTGTTGGGACCTCATCATGATAACTGAGACATGGCTGAACGACATGATTAGTGACGCTGAGATCGAACTACCTGGCATGTCACTACTGCGTAACGATTGACCCACCAAGGGCGGCGGTGTAATTCTCTACTACCGTTCAGACCTTCTCATCGAGCTCATGAACCACCCTGGGATTCAAACCATAGACACTTATGGTGCTGCCTACACCTAAAGCACGGCGATAAATGCTTATTGGCCATCGCGTATCGTCCACCAATGTCCACTTTAGAAACGGCCCTGTCTTCTGCTTTGAAGAATCTACTGGAACGGTCATACAGTCATGTTTTGCTGGTAGGGGACTTCAATCTGCACGGCCTAGAAACCCCAGCCTCCATGAGTGAACCATTCAAAGCCGATCTACAAGAGCTAATTGCAGGATCACCGCTGTACAACCATGTCACATCCCCAACGCGATTCAGGACAGGAAACAAACCGGCCATCTTGGACCTCGTTTTCTCCAATGAGGAACTGATGATTGACGTAGTAACCACATCCACTCCCTTGGGCCGCAGCGATCATGCGACACTATTGTTCCAATACTTGTGTTATGCAGATTATCCTAATGAAAGCAACGTGGAATCTTACGTCGTAACCAACTACGATAACCTGGCAGAACTCATTAGTGCCACGAGCTAAACCTTCTTAACTGTGTGGTCCCCAGAAGTGGCATGCGGGAAATTTGTCAACAAATTCAACACGCTCGTAGCATTGGCATCTAAAACCAAAATCCCCCGACCCGACAAGGCGAAGTCGTTTCTCAGAAGTAGGACCCGGAAATGCATGGGATTGAGGGATCTGGCATGGCGCGCCCATATAGTCTCTCCGAGCGAGGATACTTGGAACACCTATATTACACAAAGAAACCACTGTGTCACCCTCGTCAGGGAGGATAAGGTAAAGAGCCAACAAGAGCTTGTGTCAAAGTTCTGCGTTAACCCAAAGCTACTATACAGACACATAAATAAGCTTCGCCGCG
This sequence comes from Dicrocoelium dendriticum, assembly GCA_944474145.2. Classification (NCBI taxonomy): domain Eukaryota; kingdom Metazoa; phylum Platyhelminthes; class Trematoda; order Plagiorchiida; family Dicrocoeliidae; genus Dicrocoelium; species Dicrocoelium dendriticum. Next base: position 10,231 of record CALYDF020008428.1, on the reverse strand, counting down.
TTAAGCGCGGAATTCCGGCTCTGTGCACAGCTTTCGGATTAGCACATACGGCACAGGATGCGGCGAACGTCCTAGGACAACACTTCGGCCGTACTTTCCAGTGTGTGCCAACATCCTGCACCATATCTAGGCAACTTATTCCGCCATCAGGCCTTAACCACATTTCCTTCACAACTGCAGCTGTATTGAAGCGGTTGATGTCGTTGCGCGAATTTAGCTCCCCGGGTGCGGACGGCATTCGGCCGAAAGCGCTGAATGTTTCCGCCACGAGCTTAGCTGAACCTTTGGCGACACTCTTTCAGCGATGCCTTAACGAGATGCACGTCCCAACGATGTGGAAGCACGGGATCATCACTCCAATCTACAAAAATGGTAGCCGTGCAGATCCAACTAATTATCGTCCGATTACCCTTCTTCCGGTAATCTCCAAGATCATGGAGTCCATTGTAGCCGAGGCCCTCATGGAGTACCGGGAGAAAAACAACATCCTCGTTCCGGAGCAGCACGGATTTCGCCAAAGCAGGTCCTGCACAACTAATTTGCTGATTGCTCGTTCAAACTGGACAGAGTCTGTGGACGCCGAAGTCGGAGTGGATGTAGCCTACTTGGACTTCTCCAAGGCATTCGACCGACTGGACCATGGGATTTTACCGAACAAGCTGCAGCATTGTGGTATCAGCAATCCTATTCTAGGATGGATAGGCGAATTTCTCGTTCAACGTCACCTGAATGTGAGAGTCTGAAATACCCTGTCGGAACCAATCGAAGTTCAGTGTGGCGTACCTCAGGGCTCGGTACTCGGGCCTCGCTTGTTCATTGTTTTCATAAATGATCTTGCAGCTGCACTATCTTCCAACTTTCTGCTGTTTGCAAATGACCTAAAGATATGGCGTGCCATAGCTTCAGGAGAGGATCACACAGCCTTGCAGGATGATTTGGACAAAGCATACAAGTGGTTAAACGAGTACATGCTACAGTTCAACACCACAACATGCAAAATCTTGAGCATACGCCATTAGAGTGCGTATAACTACCGCTTAGGACCTGACATTCTACAGCGGACCTCTCATGAGTGCGAACTTGGCGTGCTTGTACAAGAAGATCTTGGGTGCTTAATGCAGACCGAAAAGGCCTCCAAGAGAGCAAACCAACACTTTGGCCTTCTGCGTAGAGCGTTTGGGAAGTTTGACGCCTCAATCTTTCCGAAAATGCTTAGCGCTTTTGTTAGACCGCACACGGAATACGCTATTCAAGCGTGGCAACCATGGCAGAAGTGCCACCTCACTGCACTCGATACTGCACAACGCAGAGCGACAAAATACGTCAAAGGTCTTTCCAGCCTACCCTACCCACTCAGGCTGAAAACTCTTAACTTATACAGTGGACGTTACCGTCGTTTGAGAAGCGATCTCATATTGGTGTACCGGATACTGAGAACCCCCAACCACACGTGTCATTCCCTTTTGAAACGTAGTCAAAACGCCTCCCTGAGAGGTCATCAGTTTAAGTTGATCACACAGTACAGTCGACTGGATTGTCGACGCAATTTCTTCTCCCTCCGAGTGTCACAAACTTGGAACGCCCTTCCAGAACATGTAATTAAAGCTCCCACCCTATCCCTTTTCAAAAAACGCCTTGACGAAACTCTGACACGATTGCACTATGTGATATAACGTGCGACCATCGGATGATGGTATTAGTGAACAACGAACGTGGACGGAATCCACTTAAAATTCCTATTGGATTACTTGTTTATGTGCATCTCCAATCCCTTGGTGAGTCATACATTTCACACGTACTTTCATCGATACGATTTTTTAATTTTACGATGTTAATTCTCATCATCCTACGGGACCTGTCAAGCATTGCTTTTATACCCGTCATAAACCATTGTTCCATTTTTCCATTGTTCACGTGGATGACCAACTAAAGCACTGGTACGCATACCAAAACCGGCGTACCCCAAGGCAAACTACTGATGCATGTTTTATTCTGTTACACAACAACAAATTACGTCAGCTTCTTTGGTCGCCCTGCGGATTATCTGCAGACGACCTGAAGATCTGGAAAAGCATTGTTGCTCTCGGCGACTGCGACGTCCTTCAGCAGTACCTCCACCACCTATCCCGGTTGTCTGCAGAATTCGACCTACCGGTAAACATGACCAAGTCCTCGTTTATGAGTATGGGGAAATGTGGTAATGGGCTTACGTACACCTTGGCTACGCTTGCTTTGAGTACTTAAACGCAGTTTGTGCACTTGGTCTGAAGAGGTTGTTACCCGTCTGTTCTCTTCCATAATAAGATCGGTGCTTATGACGGATCACCCACCTGTTTTCCGACCACAGTAGATGAGGTGCAGAGACTGGAATGGATCCAGCATGTAGCTATCTGAATCACCCCCAGGTTACGTGGTACGTCGTACTAAGACGGTTGGAGGAGACTACGGCTACATACCTCTCAAGTCGTTGGCTTCAAGTTGATCTCATTATGACGCACCGGAAATTGCACCTAGGACACTTTCCTATGTTGAAGACTCTGTTGCACTACCGCGCACCAATTAGCGCAAGCGGACACCGGTGCAAACTAGTGGTACCGGATTTGAAGCGCATCGCTCACCCTCTATGCATTGATTGCAGGATGCTGATTATGGGAATAACTTGCCGGAGACAATAGTTGAGGCGGAATCGGTGTCTGTATTTAGTAGATGCTATGACGCGCGACTTGCGGAAAACAGGTATAGGGAGCGTACTGAACCCGGAAAAAATGTAGTTTTCATGCAATATGCTGTCACAGCGCAGGAATCAACAAGGTGATTCTGCGCTTGTACCATATCCAACTACGATGCGGTAACGTAGAATTGTATCTTCTCTTTTTTATTCTCATCAATCAGTATTAAGTATCCATGCACTTGACTACACAGCAAGGCATTTTTCCACCCAGAACCTTGCGGCAGTCGCCAGTGAATAATGATTGTACCATGATACCGTGTGAGTGAATATGACGGCTATATTGAACTATCCTGAAAGGAAGAACGCGTCAGTTTTGTATGGAGATGTGTGAATTAATCGTTTAACTTGATTACATCATGCAATTATCGTGCAACTTATCAGTGAACATTGAACAACTTTAGCTAAATAATGACTGGTATTGAACGAAAATGCTATTTACTGCGCATTTTCTTCCTGTAATTCTACAAATTCTAACTCAAAAGAATCCAAATGCTGCTTTGTTATTTCCTAAATAGCTGAGCATTAGAAGGGAATTCCGCCAAGCAGCCTCCTACAAAAAACAAAAATTGAATGAATAATAGTGATGACTACACTTAACATAGTAAAGTACATGCATCCTACGGTTGTGAACCTAATATATGTACTAACTCCCTGGGCGACATAATACTGACCACTGTGCCTGGGCTTCTGAATGCCGTACATGCTTGCGAACTAAAATGTTCAGTGTTTTGCCTCTTACTTAATACATGGTTGTGAATAGACGTGGGCTCCAATAGAAACTGGTCTGCTGGTGACGCAGACTGCGTTTTGGCTTATTTCGAACAAACCAAATTTTCGTGGTAAGTGGCGCGTCCGTTCTAAGTAGGTGTATTTGTTTGAGATTCACGACAATCTGTCAATACTAGCTTTAATAATTATCAGTGATGTCGGAACTATGATAGTACTTCAAAAGATAGCGATATGCCGGCAATGATAAGCTCTAATAGTTTATTATACTAAAGCTTTACGGCAGACACCCGGCTTTGATTTATCAAATGGTCCTCAATTTCCTCTAGTTTGGAATAGCCTGTACTATAAACAAATTCAACGTTTAATCACAAAACACTTACTACTCCAGAAAAGTAAAATTTTTGTTGATAAATAACAAGCTGTACAGAGTTTGGTAAAATAGGATTGCGGTCAGATGTGCCCGGTAGCTTTAACCTTCCATTTTTCTGTAAAAACTATTTCTTAATTACATAATTCACCAAAGTACACTGACAGTTATTGCTAGCAGCTGCCCAATACGTAATAATTCTGCGCACATTTGTTTCCTTTACCCCAGAAAACGTTAGGACATTAGTCTGATGGAAATAATAAGGCACTACTTTCCCAAACAATAAATATTAGCTTCTCAAAATGAGAAATGACACTAAAAGTCCACGGGTGAATTCAAAAATTTATTGTCCGTTTAATGTTTTACACTACGTCAAGTGACCATTCAGCAGTCCCTGTCCATATTTTAATAGCTAAACAAAATTCCCGTGTCACGTCAGCCCGCTAGACACATTTCCAAATTGACAGTCGAGAAATTACTCTGCAATTTTTCCCATCCGGACCACCCATGTGAGTAGCTAAAGCGAAGTGACCCTGTGCACTGCTTTATTCCTGGTGATGCGCAGTGAATAATAAATAGAAAAGGTGAATTTTGGATGCGATTTATCACATCAACTCACAGATCTCTGATGTTATAAACAATAACGCATTCTGAAGAATACTTTAAGAAAGACTAAAGGTGATTATATAGACTTGAATGACCACCTCTCCCTTAATGTGCGTTTACGCTACTGCTTTTATACATATGTTTTCAAGCTTCGTCAACGGATCCTTAGATAATGATACCTGGGACATAATGGATGACTGACGGTAACAACACATGTTGCTGAACATCTTAGACGTTCACGTTGCGAAATCAAAGCGACGGACATTGGTGTATTATATAAGAAACGCTGTGTGGACATATTGCTGCGAAGCTGCACATTCTTTGGTATTGCAACGTACATTTCTCGGCGCACATTACTAAAATGACACTTACTTTATTCAAGTTAACCATTTCTAATCAAGCAATCTAACAATGCGTCATTGTCTAGCATACACCACTGTTGTAACTGTTCATGCAATTTCAGCAGAATAGTTACACATTTCTTGGCGCGCATCAACAGTATTTTTTGCGCATGCTGTCAGCTATTCCATCATTCGACGGAGTGCCCTTATCGCTATCCATTGATTTATATACAGCAAGAAGCCGACACTATATTGATAGCTGCAGCTCCTTTAGAAGCAATAAGCTGTACACTCGCCGGACCAGCATGAGTTCTTTTACGAGCAAAAATGCTCAACTTACAACCAAGCCAAATTTCGACCTGACCGACACAAAAGCGCTCATTGCCTGTAACGGAAAGTTGGTGCGTTGAATTCCATCGCCTATGTTTACAACCGTGGTCTCACTGTGAATACGATGCCAACCAAGAGACCTTGCCTGTGAGAACACGCTAGAAATTATGCTCTAAACTATTCAAATTTGGAACTACATGCCGCAACTGCAGAAAGAAACGCCATCCCAAGTGCGCAAATCCAGGTGTAAGGAATTTAAGGAAGTACATTGCACTTCAAACTACCTTTGTTTCTTTACCGTCTATATTATCAGCCCAATCGTATGACACCTCGCAGTGTTTAACTGGAATGTGGCAACTTGACAGATTATGTGAGGCGTGTTACGGTTAACATACCGGTCGCATCCAAACCAGCTGCAGCGTCACTCCATCCCCGTTGCCTAAATATATGCCCAATGTTTGAACAAAAATTTAAAAGAACTGTGTAGTTAACAGCTTAGAGCCAGCAAACAAAAACATGAGAATTAGCAGAGAAGTGGTAGACCAGGATATTGTGGCCCCGGTGACAATAATTATCCAAGTATAATTTTTCGGTTGATAGTTCTGTGTTCTGTGATACTATAATGCATAGGTGTTTATCGCCAAAATTCTAACCACTTACGCATCCATCGTCGTGGCTGCAGACCCGAAGCAAAATAAGCGGACGGGACTGCAGCCACTCCAAAGAGTGTTGCAAATGACACAAATACCAGTGCGACTCCGACGAGGACGTCCACTACGCCGCTCTTTGAAGGAGAAGCGCATTTATCAAAATTACGGACATAGGAAGCCCTAAACCTCGATGAAACGCATTTGCCATAGCCTGCCTGATTTTAAGGTAAAGGCTATCAAAGACAAATAACTAACGACATAAAACACTTTAAATCCGTAGGCAAAATTTAGAAATTTAGGCTAAACCGGATAGTTTGTTTTTTATCGTACACCAATCCAGCCACGGCTATTTTAAGTGACGTTTCCGTCAGGTGATGAAGCAGAGACAGCCCTCGTATCAGCCAACCGACTTCATGATTTGTCATAATTTTTCGTATTTTTTCTGATATTGCTCTGGTGTGAGTTTTGAAAAAGGAAGCAAAATAAAAGAGAACACAGCAGTTACACATAATAAACATTGTTAATTGTACGTGGTGTCCCAGAAAGCCACTCTTTCAAAAAGCCATAAGCCATAGCTCGTGAATTTAAAGATTGGCGCTAATTCATTGAGGCCATCTCTTTTCACGACCCGATTGATATTTTAACGTCAAGGTTAACCAAACCACCAAACCAAATAGAAATAAACCAAGGTTGCTGCAATTTCTGCTCTGCTCTAAAAATTGACTACAAGTGTGTTTGGAAGTTGGCCCAAGTTATGCACAAAATATCCATCAAAAATACGTCAAAAGGCAGTCGATGCTAGTCCAACTGTTTGCTGGGGGAACGCAAAATCAGCATGAAATTTTCGTGAACACCGCTGTCTGCAGTTCCGAACCGTAGGGCAGTGCAACTCACCAGACGTCAGAACAAGAAGCATTCAATCAGTGTTAATTCGACTTTGCATGATTAGTTAGTAATTGCTTTATGCTGCAGCCAGAAATGCATCCAGAAAGCGATTGACAGCCAGCCCCACAAGGGTCAGCTTAAGTTTTTAAAAATGTTTGTGTGTGTTTAGATACGCATCTGACATCTCCTGCTTTCAAATTTTACACACAAACGCACACCGCGTAATCTGTAAGGTTGCCAAGCTTGGTGTCTGCAAAGTTACAATGTGTTGGGACCTCTTCATCGCAACCGACACATCGCTGAGCGGTTTTAATATCAATACCGAGATTACAGCTTCTGGTATGTTACTTTTACACACTTACCGACACACTAAGGAAGGCGGTGTTATTTTTAATACCGCGCCGACCTACCGGTCTACTGCGGAAAAGTCCCCAAGGTTCACAAAGTAAATGCTTATGGTGCTGCCTGTACCATAGGTCTTGCGATATATGCTTAGTGGTTATTGTATACAGCCCAGAAATTCATCACTTAAGTTATAGACTAAACCCTATCTCCCGCTATTAAGGACCTTCTGGAGCAATCTTATGGCAATGTTCTTCTGATTGGCGATTTCTACCTGCACGCCCTAGAAATCGCTTCCGCAATCGGTGAGGAATTCAAAGCACAGTTGTAAAAGCTAAGCATTGGTACACTGGTGTTTAACCACGTCACTTCCCGACCGCTTTTGAGGACAGAAAATAAACTGGCAACATTGCACCTCCTTTTCACCATCTAGGAACTCATGGCCAAATTAGTGCAATGTTCCCTACTTTTGGTCGCAGCGATCATGTGACACCAATGTAACACTACATGTACTAATTGGGATAACTTTACGAAAACTCCGCCTAATCTCACATCATAGCTTTGCTGGGATTATGTAGGCAAAATTACAGTAAGGATGCACATGACAAAGCAAGAGAACGTCGCATATAATTGGAAGCCTTCGCACCTCAGCCTATACGCTTATTCCTTCGTACTTGTTAGCACTAGAGTGAGTTTATTTAAATTATTTAAAGAACGAATCTCATGAATACAGTGACCTCGTTATGTATGCAAATAACCTAGATAATTACATCGATTATTCTACAAGGTTGGGCTAGAAGCTTATCGGATGACTACATTCGATCTTACTGAGTAGTCTCACTGCATTGCTGCGCTTAACAAAATGTGAGCTGCTCAACCGTCCACCGCATTTATGATGATGCTGAGTGTATCCTTTTACTTTATCTTGTAATCCCTGGAAAACGCTATGGAAATTGCAAGGGGAAGGCATCTGAAATTGTACACAAAGGTTTAGGTTTGTTATAACAGGTTAACATAAGTTCCGAAACCCAATAGATTAGGTGCATACATGTTTTCAGGATTATCACACACGGCTGCGACCGCAGTCACATGAATGAGTCTTTCAAGAATATAGCGTGGTGAACCTAAAATAGTGATCGACAAATTTTATTGTCAGTCATTAAGCAGTTTTTGAATTAATTTTTGTTTTTTCTACAATTAAATTATTTAGGCTAATTAATTCCCATCAGCTGAAAACGGGCAAAGCTGGCACTGGAACAACCCGTGCTTCCCGAACAAGTATAACACTACAACTTTTATTCACTATATTATCCGACAAGTATGGTCTCATTTCCCAAATGGAAAACAACATAATCGTATTTAATGGCATTAAGGATAAGACATAATAATTGCTTCATTCAATGCGATGAATATATATCACAGCAATATATATATGTACGTAATGGAAATTGGTTTACGTATGGAGCGGAGAATTAACCATATATTTAATCCCTCACCTGGATATTGATAACCCGCTAAAGCGGACTTTAAAATGCGCACGTCATAAACTTTAGGGTTTAAGGGAATCTTCAATGTACTAAAGGATTTTTCCCTTAGTCACCGGGCCAGACACATTCAAATTCACCAAACACGTTTCCTTTTGTCGGGACTGAAGGTGATATTTTTTCCGTAGGGTATATCTGAATTATCTTAACATAAGAATGTCCTACGGTGTGTGACAACAGGTTTATTTGGTTTCCCTACTATTACAGATGGTTCATGCTTAGCTAGCGGAGTTCACCAAGTCACTCACCGACGGACTGATGGCAACGTCTTTAGAAGCACTAAGACTTTCATATCCAAGAATCAGATGCCCACTCATCCAACGATCAAGGATGTGTTTTCCGAATTTTATACAGACAGCGGCACTGATGATCCTCAATGCACTTCAAAACCTTTGCTGTATGTTGAGAAATTTGTCTTCACTTTTGGCAGGCAAGCGATTACCCTTTAAGGTGTCCTGCTCATTAAGTCAGTGGAAATTGTAGACCAAACGTATTGACTGAATCAATTGATCACAGGCTAATAAACACCTGCCACCAGTTCCGATTCCTCAGCTCAGCTCAGAAAGGAAGGACCTGCATTTTGATAAACCGAACCACCAAAATGTGATTGAACGCCATTCGCCTCAACGACAATGTCTCAACCGTTAAGGTACATCACCTGCCATCAGTACATGATACATTATGACATTTGACGGTGTCTGTAGACGCTGCTAATGCCACCGCCACACTTTCAATTGTCACAACTTTCATTTTCTGATGAACATTATTGAATTCCCCTTCGCTGGAAGCAACACGCGCAGGTTAGAATGAAATTGTGATGACCGCGCTGATCGAAGTCAAGAAGCAATAGATATTCTCTCTGTCTGGCACAAAGAACATGCAGTACAAACTGTCAATATGATAGTGAGTGCCGGCCACAATAGGTGTGAAATCTTGAGCATGGACGCGCAAGTTCGACAAGCATGCTTAAGCCGGAATAGCAACATACCAACCTAACGATTAATCTGCCTCTGTAGGTGCATCTGGGCCATTGCATCACGAAGAGGATAACCGATACAGTGTCTAAGTTCCTAAATCTTCCCTAACTGTTCTAGGGTGAAATAGTCTGTCGGCAAACGCAAGGTATCCAGATTTACTTCCTTCTCAACAAGAAGTAGTTTTGGCTCTCATTATTCCTTTACGTAAAAAGCAATTGATCCTTTTCCAATTCAGCAATCTTAACTATGATAAATGCATATTGATGTCTAGGACTAGCACAAGTATTATGGCTACCATTTGCACCAAATCATGAAACATCCTCACAATATTACTCGCCAATGACTCACAAGGATGCGTCAATTTTCATGTGGTCAGTATAAGGTTTAATCTTTGTAATTCAAATCTCAAACTTCACTCCAAAGCAAGGACTCAACTTAGTTTCTCAAAATTCAAATGCTGTTGATCATGGAATTTAACCCTACACTTTAATGAGAAGAGGCCGCTGTTAAGTATTTTTATAATGCACTGCATTGCTCTTGTTGATTCTGTGGCAGCGAGTTTGCTCATGGTTCCCAAATGACTTGTAGCTTACAGTACTTCTAACCGGTCGTCCTTAAGCAAAACTATTGAAAGGCAATTATGTGAACTAATGGTTTAGTAAGGAAATAATTGTGCACCCATTAAATGCTTTACAGCAGATTAAAAATATATCTTAGGCTCGCACTAAA
>CALYDF020008427.1:0-11653 GCA_944474145.2 Dicrocoelium dendriticum | reverse complement strand
GCGTCCGCCAAAACACATCCGAATGTCAGCACATACAAGTGCATGATCGGTGTCCACACATGTGCTCCAAATCGAGCGACAATTCTAGTTGCATCCTCTCCAGCGGTAACTAATAGCAATATGATCGATCTGCGTGCAAGGCTGGTGCGAGGCTGGTGGGCGCCAAGTCACCCTCCGGCGAGTGCTGTGTCGGAAGTTAGTGCTCGCAAGAAATAAGCGAGCATCTTCACACAAATGAAGTAACCGCTCACCGTTATCATTACGGGAGCCTACACCGTGTTGACCGCCCAGATGCAGTTCATCAGTGGACAACTTTCCAACTTGTGCGTTCATATCCCCCGCCAGCACAACAGTGTCCGTGCTTCTTCTGTGGCGAAGGAGCTGGGTCAGTTGGCGGTAGAAGTCGTTCTTTACCGAATCATCGCTACAGTTTGTGGGCGCATAGGCAGCGATGATGAATAGACACCTATTAGTCCCGCGCGACTTCGAAACTTTAAACGAGCCAGCCAATCGGACCGCACACATCCGGCTACTGATTGGAATCCAATCAACCAGAGCAGCTTCAGCCCGGGGACTCAGGGCAATACCAACACCGGCTTGGCCGGTGCTCGAAGCTGCATCGTCACCGGATAGGCGCAAGGAGAAAATACTGCTTGCGTCCCCTGAAGGGGATCACAGAGTGAGCACAGTGCTCGAGTCTTGCAGACGAGTCTCTGATAAGCAGAAGATATCGATCGAGAGGGTCTCCAATGTTCGGGCAAGTGTTGCCTGTTGACCGATTTGTAGCAGTGTGCGTACATTGAGGCATGTCAATCTGAAGGAGGATCGAGGGCTCCAAATGGAAGCCGATGAACTGGATTGGACCGCTTGGTTGGACATGGACTTGTCGACAGGAGAGGAGTGACGTTCCGCGTTCTCGTGTGAGTTGAAATTAGAAGGTAAATGCCTAGCAAAGCATGTTGGGGGAGGGCCAAGAATCGGGGGGTTGAAAACTGGGTGGATATAAGTGAAGTTGGAATGGGACGGTAAGAGTGAAAAAGCGTAAGAGGGGGAATAAGAGGACGGGAAGGCTTGAGCAGTAGCATCCAAACCCCTATCCACCCTGCTCGATGCAGCAGATAGGGCACCGTTTATTATCCTCTGCGGTGGCCAGAGCATCAAGAAATTGTTTGAAGGAAAATTCATGGTATTGTGTGGGCAGGATACTGTCAGGTTGCCCAGGCCTAGACAGGAGAACGATTAGGGTTCTCAACCAAAGCCTTTGGTTCAAAAACCTGACCGCAAGGCAGCGGGTTTAGCGTTGGGCCACAAGGAGTCCATTTTAAGGAATAAGGTGCCACCCTCATTCCAACCCCCAACCTGGAGGACCAGGAGGCTGAGTTTGTCTGGCCTCTAACCATTGACCAATCTGGTATGAGTGACTCTGAAGGTGCAAAAGCACCACCCCGCGTAGCTCAATGGATCGCTGAGGCACACAAACCATCGCACCACGGTAAGGTCCAGCCTCATTGCGATGGAACCACTGCACCGGACTCGAGGAGCGATATGTCGTCCACGTGCTCAACATTTGTTAGTCGGTCAGCAGTGTGTCACCGCCGAATGCTACTTGTGACGTTTGACGTATTGAAAATGAGGCTAATGCGTCGATGGTTATCGCTCAAAGTCCTTCGACTCTTTTCGAAGATGGGGATAACGGTTGACAACCGCAACCCAGTGTCCCGAATGGTATTGAATCGATCAGATGGACCAGTCTCTAGTGTCTTCCGTCGCAATGAGACTGCATCTTAACGTGGTGCCATTGGTTTGCGTGCTCCCGTGACCCATTGAGCCCCGCTGGATGGCACTTTCCAGGTGTCTTCAAAGCCATTCATACGAGACAGGTCAATGGTTAGGGGTCAAACTAACAGTCTCACAATCCAATCCTCTTCGGAGGTTAGCAAGAGGTCGATGACCCTCTTCCTTTAAAACAGCCATGGAAGACAATAGGTCTAAGGCTTATAAGCTCACAGCTCTATTGTTTTAATACACAAGCGGCACGCATTATCTCTGACGGTGGGAAGGAGCCTTCCGGTACTCAATGGTTTGCAAGCTTCCGCTTCAAGCCAACCAGCCTGAGGTCATATTGGTGCAAACCCGCCATCTCCCACCTGCGGCTGGCCGTGATCGTAGGTGTGTAAAGCAATATGGTCCTAAAATACATGGGAATTGCTTTAAATCTCCAAAGCCTGTGTGTGACAGGTCTCGAGCGGAACCCAACGGTCTCCCGAGCTGAACTTGCTCACCACTGTTTTGTGACTATCGAGCCAAAGTCTCCAGGTGTCGTCCCTCAAACGTACCTCCTGTACGCCAGTGCCTTGTGAGTCAGACTGTTGAGTCAAAGACTAGAGGTAGGGTACCTAGAACAAAACCCCCTCTCTCGCGATAGGCAGTCGGAGAGTATCATCTACCATATCGACTCCAACGTCAATATTCCCTCATTTCTCTTATTTTCCTATTTCATTCAAACTCTCTTCTTCCCCGTCTATTGAGCAAGCAACTGTGGCTGACCTTGCTGCTACTTCTATAGCTACTTGTAATTCGTCCATCAAACCAAGAGTCTCATTTCACATTGGTTCTTTTAGCATCTGCACTTTGGGTCAGATCGGTCAGTAGGCAGCACTGACTCTCATTCTTCACTTTATTAGTATTGATATGTGCTGTGTATTCGAAACACGCATACAGAATAATAGCCTTGTGACAAGTCCTCGACTAATACTGAATCTGACGACGATGACTACACTCCTCTTGTCTCTGATGATACAGAGTCAATAGCTCGAGGTATTTATGGTGTTGGTATTGCCCTCAGAAAACATGCTGAAGGCAACCTGCTCTACTGGATACCGGTGAGCAGTCGCCTGTGTGCGGATCGAGTTCGAACCTCATGGAGTTACTAAGCCCCATATGAAGACAAGGTGCCTTTTCATCGCCTCTGTTAATGCTCCTACTGACTGCAGTTTGGAGAGTACCTGCAGGCGATTTGTATTACCATCGAAGAGTACTGACATCGCGATTGTTGTCGTGGACTTGAATGCCTAATTGTTTCATTTTTCAGACTCTGAACCACACCTGGGAGGCTGCTTCGGAGTCAATGCACGCCGAACAGGCAATGGTGATCGAATCCTGCAGCTGTGCGCTGACCACAATCTTTAAATTAGCAGCACTGCTTTCTAGCACACACACGTTCACATCGTCTCACCTGGCGCCCACCGAACTTTTCAATGACGACCCAAATTGATCATATTACTACCAGCCATAGGTGGCGCACATCAGTTCAAGATTGTCAGCCAATTTGAAGCACGTAGCTGGATTCCGATCATGCTCTAGTGCACGCACACTAGGCACTATTTCTTCTAGTTATAAAGAGGCGCCTATCTTTTAACTTGAACTCGAAGCGTGCAGTACAACAATGTCATGACGAACTGGCCCACCAATTGTCAGTGGTAAATGAGCTTAGTGAACCGAACGCTGACTGGGATCGTCACAGATGTGCCATGAAGAATACCTTTGATGCTTGCTGTGTATTGACTGAATCACAGGGAATGCTGACCTCCCCATTTATTAGAATGAATCAAGGGAGGCTGAATCTGAGTAAAGAATTCTGTAATTCTCATCAGACTGAAACATTTCATGGTGACGACAGAGTGCTAAATGTGCCGGATTGGACTGCTTATTGAGCAAAATGTTTACTTCCAACAGGTACGAATCAATAAATCACGAGGTCTTTGAGAATGGCAAATTATGTGCACCTGACTTAAGACGTCGTAACCGTGAATGGATCTCTTAGGCATCGATCAGTTTGGTCAAAGCGCGTGAACTGATTCCAATGGGCACTGGGTTTTGGCGTATCCGTAACTCTCTGAAATGACGTCTGGCACGGAGTCTTTGAGTTGACCGGGAATATTTTGGGGTTGCAAAGGCCCGTGTGATGGTTCTCCATCGCCAATGCTATTGGGAATAGCTGAATGCTATTCCAGCTCATCCGGAATACGGATCCGATAAAGCCATCTGTTAGAGAGACAGTAACTAAGAAATACCGGCAGCTGATCCATTCTCAGCCTCGTCGACTAACCCATTTGGCGGAAGGTTTTGAAGAGCCTTTCACCAGACCTGCTGCGACATTGCTGCTTGCCGAATCGCCCGTGCCCCTTCGTGGGAAGTAGATGTCACACTACTACTTTGGAAGAGATTCGACGTAAGCTTTCCGTGTTGAAGCTTAACAAGGCTCCTGGACCCGACAACCTTTTTCCATCTTTGCTGAAAGATGGTGGTGACCCCTTGTTGAATGAAGTTGCTTCTCTCTTTAAAACAATGTGAGACACCGAAGAAGTACCTTCAGACGCAACTATCAAATTGCTTGCCCATCTTCAAGAAGTGTCAGGGTACTTTATGCGGAAATCATCGTAGCAATAACCTTATTTCTATTGCCTCCAAACTTCTCACGGCTATCATTCTTCAAGGATCGAATTATTGAAGGCCAGACTGGGTTCCGCCCTGGTCGTGGTTGCATCGACCACATCTCTACTTCACATCAAGTGTTAGAGCAGAGACAGGTACAACCTACTGACTACGGTGGTTTTACATGACTTCAAAGACGCTTTCGACTCTGTTGACCATGCCATGCTGTGGCACTACCTGTCCATGAAGGACGTGCCAGCTATGCTCCTTTCTATTCTGAAGTCACTACCGTGACTCCCAAAGGCCTTGTAAGGGTCTACGGGAAACTGTCTCCTGAGTTCCCCATGACAGGTGGGGTTCGCCAGGCTTGTTTTGTAACTTCTTTCCTATTCAACTTCATGATCAAAATGATCGTGAATGACTCGGTTCTTTCCGACTCTACTGGAGTGGAAGTTCTGTTAAGTTACAGACTGACAAACCTGGAGTATGCGGACGACATAATTCTCCTTGGGTCTGATGCGTTTGCAGTGCAAAAGCTATTGGACAGACTGACGCGCAACGTCGCACGATTCAGCATGTGGTTTACATATATGATTGACGGCATCCGGTTTCGGATTTGCCTGTCACGGTGGCCAGCCACAGGACACCTGCGCCTACAGAGAGACCATGGATGGCTTGCGCTGCACCACCCACAGCTCCATCCACACACCCCATATCAAATGTAGACCCGAAGGAATAAGACCGGGAGGCATGTGGATGGGAGCCAGGTTTCATCAATGGAGCCGGGCCACACTCCTTCACAGGCAAACACAAGCACGCTGTATTTGGGAAACAATCGTAAACAAGGCGTTGGCTGGACCGTAGTCCGCTCCACACTGAGTGCATGGAACCGCTCTTTGAGCCTAGCACGGTCACAAAAACCATGCACCCCGTCCCCTTCAGCAACGACCAACTGTCTCCTGGAGCCAGTATGGAAGAGGTAGTGGGTAATAGACAGGTAGACACCTTGTCAACATGCACATGAAGTGCAGCCACACCGCAGATATCAAGCAACAGTCAATCAGCAACTTTGTCGCCCCGACGGATGCGCAAAATCCGTCGCAAACACTGCTGATGGAACCGCTCGAGATATCGCACATCCCGCCCGTACATCGTCCACGTTTCACTGCCGTATAGAAGAACGGACAGCACCATGGATTTGTACACCATCAGCTTCGTGCTAATGATAAGCTGATGATTGTTCCACACTCGGTACTCTAGCTTCCCCAATGCCACCGCTGCCTTTGAGACGCGGATACTCAGCTCACTGTGTAGCTGCTGATCAGTCGACATCACACTCCCAACGTAGCAGAAGTGAGAGGTGGTTTCTAATACTTCAGCACCAATGTTGATTTTCGGTAATATTGAAGATTGCACCTCCGGTGAAGGCTGAAACAGGCAGATAGTTTTGCTTATGTTGATGGTGGGCCCGAATTTGGCCGCTGTCGCAGCCAGAGCACTAGTCATGTGCTACAACTCATCCGCGCTGTGTGCAAACAACGCACAATCGTCTGCAAACAGCAACATACGGAGAGTTGCCTTACAGACTAAAGTTCTTGCACCGAAACGACGGATGTTCAACAACCCACCATCATTGCGGTGCTCCACACGAACACTATAAGCACAAGCGGCATCAAAAGCAGAAGACATCATTGCATGAAGATATATATTAAACAGGGCAGGAACTAAGACACAGCGTTGCTTCACACCAGAGACAACTACAAAGTCATCCGAGGTCGCTCCACTCAGCTGCACCCTCGCTCGCATGCCACTGTGCAGACATTGAATTAAACTTGCAAATTTACGCGGGCAACCAAACTTACCCAACATCAGTCACAATGCCTCGCGGTTCACCGTATCAAATGCCTTGGTTAAATCTACAAAAAGCGAGTACAACGGCTGGCGCCATTCTCTGCACTTCTCCTCCAATTGACGAGCCGCAAACACCATATCTATAGTGCTGCGACCCGAACGGAATCCACACTGCTCTTTCGCCACGTTCGGTTCCACAACCTGACTGACGAGGCGGTTAAGCAGGATTCGGGCCATCACCTTGCCCACACAACTCAGCAAGTTGATGCCACGATAATTCGTGCAACATTGCTTGCTACCTTTGCACTTGTACAGTGGTAGCACAAGGGCATCCTTCAGCTTTTGACGTATATATATATATATATATATATATATATATATATATATATATATATATATATATATATATATATATATATATATACCATTTTCACTTTAAACTGGACCTTTTTCAAACTAAAGTGGACATTTTGCAAAACAAATTGGACACGTTGCAATCTAAGTAGCAACTCGCCAATTTGTTGGTAAGAAACGAGCAGTAAGACTGCTGAATGATGTTCAGCATATACATTGTGATGACGCTAATACACCGGCATTGTGTAAGCAGCGGGCTACACTGTAAAACATTTGCTTGATCGTGAGCAGCGACCGAAGTTCTGAACTACGCTCCCCTCTCCCCATTGACATTCGCCTAGTTGGTGTGCAGTGCCCATACGCATCAACCTGTGTTGGTGTGTGACAATTGGAAAGTCGGACTTCCGAATCGTAATTATGTATCAATCATTTTGTGAGTGGATTGCGATGCGCAATCTCAATGTGCACCGTTATTCTCATTAGAGAGAACCTTGTCCGATTCGGTCAATGGGACCATGTCGGATGAAGCAGGTAGGCGGTGTCCCAGATTCGCCAGTCTCTCTATTAGCTTTCGCAACTGCCACGTTATTGTATCAGCGTAGGCTGTAATGACCCCCAGCAAATCCAGTCTAGATCTATAGCCTATTGTTGCAACATATCAACTACTGAGGAGTGGGCCGATTACACGATGTTCAGGCCACATTGTGGTCACGATAATGTAACCGAACTGCGTACGTAGCGGGTGATTGTGTAAGCCCTTCTCTTGACATCAGTGCCGTTCGCCTCGATCAAAATCGGTGACCTATTTTCCCCTACACCCCCCATAGGAATTCGTGTGTTTTGTCTGGGTGTGTGGACCGACCTATGCAGCGGCACCACTATTGGAGCCGAGCACACGATAATGGTCCCACTCAACACAACTTAGCTTTATTAGCTCCGTGCTGCACGAAACGACCAAAATGAGTGGCGAACAACAGGAGAGCTGGTGTCCGACGCGACGGCACTGCAGGCGAACATCATTTGCGCAAAGAGAAATTCTCACAAAACTTGTGCTGGTCGACGGCAAAACTACTCGGGAAGCCGCTGAAGTCGCCGGTGTTAACGCGAGTACGGCAAGGAACATCATTAATGCCTACAAGCGAGAAGGCTCAAATACACAGCGCACCTGTGGTGGAAACAATAGGGAGAAGCTGACTCCCAATGTATTGCAGCGTGTCGAAGAAGCGGTTGAACGGCACTCTGAGGACACGTTGGTGCAGCTGCAGATGCGCCTGAGAGAGGATGGGATAAACCTATCTGTATCCTCTGTCTTCAACGCCCTCAGAAGACTAAAGATAACTCTCAAAAAGTGTCATTACGAGCTCGACCGATTCAACAGTGCCACGACAATCGCTAGCCGACAGGCGTACGCTCTCGAATTCTCGGTGACCGTCCTGCTCTTACACGCTAAGCCAACTGTTAATATTGAAAACGCACATTTTGAAATTGAAATGGTGTATTAACAAAAATAAGGCAGTAACCATAGCAAAGATCAGTTGACGAAGGGTTGTCCGGCTGTCGCTTCCGTCAGGTTCATCATTGTATTGAGAACGCAGTTCATGCTGTCCTGCTGCGTTACCATCCCAACGCTGTCCTGAATGACCGTGCTCAGCGTCTGCTCAGGTGTGGGGTTAATAAGCAGGCGTCTCGCCGACGCTTTCACCTTTGAAAAGACGTGTTCTACCGGGTTTAGCATGTACGAGTAGGGCGGCAAGAACTGCAGATGATAAGACGAACCAAGGATCATCCTTAGCTCATCAGGCATATGGATCCTGGCATTGTCCATGATCAGCCACGCGCCGTTCATCTCCACTATGCAGCTTATACGCGCCACCAGTTCCTCGACGAACGCTGAGAACTTCGCACCATTGCAGGTGCCATCGTTAATGATCTTTGAATGGATGACGCCTTGGTTATTCATTGCAACAATCAGGGTTTCCATGCGACCTCTGACTGTGGGTAACACGACGTTCGCGCGCGTCCCTCTTCTTGAGCGAGCCTGAGTTCGCCTCAGATGAAGGTTGAAACCACTCTCATCTATGAAGATGCATTTCTCCTTGTTAGAAGGTGCATGTACCGAGAACTCGAGAGCGTACGTCTGTCGGCTAGCGATTGTCGTGGCACTGTTGAATCGGTCGAGCTCGTAATGACACTTTTTGAGAGTTATCTTTAGTCTTCTGAGGGCGTTGAAGACAGAGGATACTGATAGGTTTATCCCATCCTCTCTCAGGCGCATCTGCAGCTGCACCAACGTGTCCTCAGAGTGCCGTTCAAACGCTTCTTCGACACGCTGCAATACATTGGGAGTCAGCTTCTCCCTATTGTTTCCACCGCAGGTGCGCTGTGTATTTGAGCCTTCTCGCTTGTAGGCATTAATGATGTTCCTTGCCGTACTCGCGTTAACACCGGCGACTTCAGCGGCTTCCCGAGTAGTTTTGCCGTCGACCAGCACAAGTTTTGTGAGAATTTCTCTTTGCGCAAATGATGTTCGCCTGCAGTGCCGTCGCATCGGACACCAGCTCTCCTGTTGTTCGCCACTCATTTTGGTCGTTTCGTGCAGCACGGAGCTAATAAAGCTAAGTTGTGTTGAGTGGGACCATTATCGTGTGCTCGGCTCCAATAGTGGTACCGCTGCATAGGTCGGTCCACACACCCAGACAAAACACACGAATTCCTATGGGGGGGTGTAGGGGAAAATAGGTCACCGATTTTGATCGAGGCGAACGGCACTGATGTCAAGAGAAGGGCTTACACAATCAACCGCTACGTACGCAGTTCGGTTACATTATCGTGACCACAATGTGGCCTGAACATCGTGTAATCGGCCCACTCCTCAGTAGTTGATATGTTGCAACAATAGGCTATAGATCTAGACTGGATTTGCTGGGGGTCATTACAGCCTACGCTGATACAATAACGTGGCAGTTGCGAAAGCTAATAGAGAGACGGGCGAAGCTGGGACACCGCCTACCTGCTTCATCCGACATGGTCCCATTGACCGAATCGGACAAGGTTCTCTCTAATGAGAATAACGGTGCACATTGAGATTGCGCATCGCAATCCACTCACAAAATGATTGATACACAATTACGATTCGGAAGTCCGACTTTCCAATTGTCACACACCAACACAGGTTGATGCGTATGGGCACTGCACACCAACTAGGCGAATGTCAATGGGGAGAGGGGAGCGTAGTTCAGAACTTCGGTCGCTGCTCACGATCAAGCAAATGTTTTACAGTGTAGCCCGCTGCTTACACAATGCCGGTGTATTAGCGTCATCACAATGTATATGCTGAACATCATTCAGCAGTCTTACTGCTCGTTTCTTACCAACAAATTGGCGAGTTGCTACTTAGATTGCAACGTGTCCAATTTGTTTTGCAAAATGTCCACTTTGGTTTGCAAAATGTCCACTTTAGTTTGAAAAATGTCCAGTTTAAAGTGAAAATGGTATATATATATATATATATATATATATTATAATATGTATATATATACCTTCGTACCCTATGCTGAGTCTGATGTTTCATTCTTGATTCTTTTTCACCTCAGTTGGGCTAAACTGACTTACACCTAAACTACTTCTTTTTATGCTGTGTAAATTTCATTCCACTTTATTTGGTTTGTTCTGCCTACTTGAATAATCTTCTATTGACTGGGCACGTTGCTTACGCCAATCGCGCTTATCTTCGATAAGTTTGTTGCGTTTGTAGCAGTTTTATGTAATTTGTGGACATTTTTTCTTTATCGCAGGTTCGTTGCTAACCAGCTTACTCATATGTTAATTTAGCGAAGCGTTATGCCACTGTGTCTGTATGCATTATTGGATTTGTTTTATTTCGTCTTGTCTTTTCAATTGATTGGCTGTTGCTTGATATCCCCGGTGTGGCTGCGCTTGATGTGCATGTTGACAAGGTGCCCCATGCTGCGGCTGATGTCATGATGCTTCTTCAACACAGTTGGGCCAAACCGACTCACAAACTAGGTCCTTTTAGTGTGGATAAAATTCATTACCTTTTTTGTTCTGCGTATTTGATAATCTTCTCCAACTTACACACGTCGCTCATGCAAATTGTGGTAAATTTGCGTAATTTATCGCGTGGTAATTTTTAAATAACTTTCGGGCATTTTGTACTTATAATGTATTCACATTTAACCAATTTCTTCCATGTGCTCATTTAGCGAGTATTTATGTCGTCATATGCGTTTACTTTATTCGATATCGGCATTTCGAATTTTTGGCTGTTGTTTGACATCCCATGTGTGGTTGCGCTTGATGTGCATGTTGACAAGGTGTCTACCTGTCTATTACCCACTACCTCTTCCATACTGGCTCCAGGAGACAGTTGGTCGTTGCTGGAGGGGACGGGGTGCGCTGTCTTTGTGGCCGTGCTAGGCTCGAAGAGCGGTTCCATGCAGTCAGTGTGGAGCGGACTACGGTCCAGCCACCGCGTTGTGTGCGATTGTTTCCCAAATACAGCGTGCTTGTGTTTGCCTGTGAAGGAGTGTGGGCTGGTTCCATTGATGAAACGTGACTCCCATCCACATGCCTCCCGGTCTTATTCCTTCTGGTTTACACTGGATATGGGGTGTGTGGATGGAGCTGTGGGTGGTGCAGCACAAGCCATCCATGGTCTCTCTGTAGGCGCAGGCATCCTGTGGCTGGCCACAGTGACAGGTAAATCCGAAACGGGATGCTGCCAAGCATATCTGTGTTTATACTTTCTCACAGTAAATTTCTTTTGCTGCTTAGTAGCCGGCTGATAGCTTACCGGAACGATGCCCATCCGTTACCGGTAGCTCAGCTGGCTTGCACCTCTTGCATTTTCCCTTTTTATGTGTTGCGGCACAGCAGCCGAGGTGTTTCTCACCTCTAGCTAACGTGTATAATGATGATGATGATTGCACCTTCAAGCTACAAGGTGCTGTTGCAAGGCTGGACGGGCACACCTCTGGTTCTAATTATCGCCGGA
>CALYDF020008426.1:0-11705 GCA_944474145.2 Dicrocoelium dendriticum | reverse complement strand
TGTAGGGAAAATCTGCAAGCATATTCACTGCAAACGATAAAACTCTAGGTTAGAAAAAGTTTGGGCTATTTCTGCTTGTACTGGAAGTTTGGCAGCTTTGCGGCTTTACAAAGAATTTTGGAGAAGTGAGGAACCGGAGCACAGCACCTTCAGAGATTCTCCTGAGGAAAACGCGCATTATTTGGAATATCTTGCAGAAACATTGTCTCAGCATTTCGCCAGCGAACATGCAGAAAAGCTGAAAGAATTTACATGCGCTCAGAACTCATTTGCTTGCACGGAGTCCTTCTCCCTTCACATAGTTTAGTAGTAAATGTTCATCAAAATATTGTCAGATTTTCGCCCTGACAAAGAGCTTCACAAAGTTTCGGTCTGATTTCTGGAGTAAAACCATGTAAGTGTACCCTGTCATAGTAAAGACAGCTGTCGCCGTGCTTTTTTGCCACAACCTATCTCCGTGAAATTGCAAGTTCGTATATTACCAAATAAAGACAAAGTATCGCAATAGAGTTAAAGCTAAACAAGAGATGAGTTATCCAATTACTCGCAGTAACAGCAAATATCTAACAATCCAGTGCTGTAGGTTTGTAACAATTGCATTTGTATAGTACAGATTAAGGTAGGTTAATATTTTACTTTAAAACAAAATTTTTAATTTTTTACCAACACTAATGAACACACGTGTTTATTGTGTTCACAGTAATGAAAGTTTTCGGGCTAACGTGCCCCATTCTACCTTTTAAAGTCTAATCCTGTGGTTAACAATACATCCAGGGGTCCGCCATGCGAGCTTCCACTTAACAGAGCTCCACGGCACAAAAAGTTGGAGGAGCCCTGACGTAGATTACATTGTTCAACAAGGTTCACTGTTGGGACCGTGCTTATCTTTGGTCTTTACCAGCGACCTTGTACAGGTCATGGAGGCGAATTTTCTGCTTATACCGATGACATCAAAATATGACGGGTGATCGCTGGTGAGGAATATCGCGATATACTGCATGGCTATTTAGATAATGCTTTTGAATGGTTAGAAGCAAATCGATTTCCGTCCAACGTTGCCATGTTTATAACCGTACGTGTATGACACAAGCCCACTAATGCCTCACAGAGGCGCGACCTTGAGGTGGTGGTGCAAGACGACCTCGGCGGTCGTTGAAAGCATCCAATACCGCGAAGCAAAATGGTGCTCACTCACAGAGGACGTTTGCACGGTTCGACTCCTCCATCTCCCTTCAAATGCTCCACGCGTAAGTGATGCCTCATATGGAGTATGCGATTCAGGCCTGACGACGCTGGTTTAAACGCGACCTGGTTGCATCGGATAACCCATATCAACGGGCAACCATAAAGGTAAATGGATTGGTCCACGTGCTATGCTAGCTGCGACTGAAAGTCCTGAGAGTAAAAGTTATTGCCGTTTAATAGGTGATCACATTCCGGAGTATTAGATTTTGATAAGCTCTGTCACGCATGTCGCAACACCAGATTGAAGGGTCAGGAGCTGAAACCGGTCAATAAATACAATTGGATGGAATGCCGCCGGTATAGATTTTCTGTTCGAAATTTTCAGCCGTAAAAGGCTCTTTTAACATTTGCATTTCTTAGCCCATGCTGCCCATTTAAAAAACGCCTTGAAGCTGCACTTTACCATCTGCATTGCTTGATCCCATCTAGTGGCGACGAGATTCGGACAAATACTTGGCTCACTAACACCCACGAAATCGGGGTAAACGGATATACAGGTTTGTTAACTTAAATATTATGGTGAGTCCAAAGATGGGCATTTCAATTAAGTGTCACTTTCTTCAAAAATATGCATTTCACAAGGCCATCCCATCGGATCAATCAAGCCTCGACTTCTTCATCCATATTCTACCGGTGTTCCATGGCTTAGTAAATGAAGTTGCTGATCATACGTTGCAACACTCACACACAATCGCATTAGGGTAGTTGAACTTGACTACCGAAAGGCTCAACAGTCAAGAGATACGAGTAACCGTGGATCTAACACCTACTTGATAAATATATCCATTTTTGCTTATATTTTGCGATCCCTAACATCCCACTTGATTATCGACCTGATATGGCAACTGGCTAGAAATCTAACATGGCCATAACTTATTTGGATGTTCTCATTGCCTTGTTCATTGCACATCAGCTAGTGAGTCGATGTCGGAATGACACCTTTTCCGATAATATAAATGACACGAGATTTAAAACTACTAGAGGGTATTTTTACTGTGCTAATGCGAAAATGATTTTCGGGTGGTAAAGAAATAACCGACGTAATTCCGCCAAATAATTGATATTTCGTTTTTCGCCAGAGGAGCGAAGATGCTTACGGACTATGCATCATAAAGTTAATCACTCTGCAACCACTGTGTGCTAAAATTGATATTTGGATGTGATATGTAATTACTGATTACGCTGTCTGACAGAATACCGCGTAAACAAAAATTGTGGAATTGTCCCGACTGATCATCTGCTCCTGTCCTAAGGAAGTGATCAGATTCATTGCATTAAACTAACGTTTATTGCAAGAACACAATTTTGCGAAGAGTACTCTTTTCGATAAATCTCCTCAGGCATTTACAATTATAAAATTTAAAGGCACAAAGCTGTTGCGGGCCCGTCAAAAATCCCCGCAAAAAAATGCGCCAGTAACTCCGGCATAATGGCTGTGGGAAGCGGAGTTCAATTTCTCCCCACAACGCAGCAGTGTTCAGCCACTCCGAGGAGCGTCCCAACTGCGAACCTTTTGACAATGGTCAATTGCAAACTACCACCTCTGCGTGGTGACCTTTTTCCCTAACTTAATAACACATAGCACTCTCTGTGATTGCCCTTTGTCGGTCGTAAAAGAGCCTACAGAGGACCACTTGTCTTTTCTTCCTCTTCGCCTCAGTTGGGAGTCGGTCGGGTCGCGTGATTGCGTGTGAATCGTTAGCTGGCCAGTCTTCGCGTCTAAGTCACTAGCGCGCGTCTATCGTACCCCCTCTCGTGTGCGTCCGTTTTCGAGGCCTCTGCGTCTATACGAACAAGTGCGGCTAAGATCGTTCCCACGCTCGTTCAATTTTCCGTCTCACCGGCTAAGCCAGCGTCATCAGGACAGCGCAATTCCGTTCGAGTGGTCAGCGCAACAAGCAATTATCGTAGGCGTGCCAACGACCCTCTTATCAGGCGATTACGCAATTATCTCAAGAGGCGGCGTTCTCTCAATTATAACAGCGGCGACGACTAAGGCAATCGACCCAATTATAACATTGGCGACAGAGTTGACGAACCATGACTGACGAATACGCCGATTTAAAAATGATGCTGCAGCAACAGCTTAAACTGATGTCCGTTTTAACCGAAAAACTCTCCAGTTCTTCCCTTCATGCAGGTCCGAGCGCCAATTCTCAGTCAATGGACCATGTGGTTAGCGGCATCAGCGAATTCCTGTACGACGCCAAGGCCGGGGTAACGTTCGAATCCTGGTACAAGCGGTACGTGGACCTGTTCACCGTTGACTTGGCTCGCCAGGACGACGCGTGGAAGGTCCGCCTGCTTCTGCGCAAACTTGGTACCCTCGAACACCAGCGCTACACCAATTTCATCTTGCCGAGGAACCCACGGGACGTTACCTTTGACGACACGGTCCGAACGTTGTCACAGATTTTTGGCGAGCAGTCCTCTCTGTTCAATGCTCGTTACCAATGCCTGCAGCTGGTCAAACGTGATGCCGACGACTTCATCACGTACGCGGGCATGGTCAACCGTGAATGCCAACGTTTTCAACTTGGTTCGCTCACCGAGGACCAATTCAAATGCCTGATCTTCGTCTCTGGCCTCCAATCTCCACACGATGCCGATATCCGGACGCGCCTCCTGTCCAAGCTACAACAGGATGGATCAGTCACACTCCAAAACCTGGCCGAGGAGTGTCAAACGCTGCTCAACCTGAAGCACGATTCTGCCATGATCCAGAACGCCGCCGCACCTGGTATGGTCCAGGCAGTCACAGCACCGAGGGCGCAATCGTCCGCGCGCCCAACCCAATCCGACCGAGCGAAGTCCCCACCCTACGCGTGCCGATTCTGTGGTGCCTGGCATTTCCACCGCGACTGCAAGTTCCGCCAGCATCGTTGTCAACGTTGTGGCAGGGTGGGGCACCGGGATGGTTACTGCCATCCTCCATCTCCCAAGGGGGCCAAAACTGGGCTGGCCCCCACCCGCGATCCAAAGAAGAGGTCCCGACCCAGACGCACACGCAAACCTGGTCCGGTTGGCAGCTCCCTGAGCCTGCTGGCCACGTTCCAAATCAACGCTGCGGATCGGAGAAAATTCGTCGACGTCTTGATCAATGGTCAGTCCGTCCGATTGCAGTTGGACACTGCGTCGGACATCACAATCATCTCCGAGGATCTCTGGCGATCGCTTGGCAAGCCACCATTCGAACCGACCTCCCAATCTGCCACCAGCGCCTGTGGTGGTCGCGTGCAGCTAACTGGGCGGCTGCACTGCTCCGTCTCCTTCCGGGGCGCCACGTTCAACGCGACCTGCTACGTCACAAAGGCGAAGCTCAACGTGCTTGGTCTCGATTGGCTCGAAACCCTTGGCTTGGCCGATCGTCCGCTCCGGGCCATCTGCAATGTACATTCACCGACAGTACCAAACGACCAAACCGACAGCAAAGCCAGTCAAACCGCCCTCGTGTCCCAGGATTGTCAACAAGTCTCAAAGATGCCACCACACCAATCACCAGTTCCTTGGCATCCGCCAACAAAACCGTGGTCTCGAGTGCACATCGATTACGCTGGTCCCATCGATGGCATTTCTTATCTGGTCGTGGTCGACGCCTATTCCAAATGGCCAGAAGTTGTCGCCGTCAACCCACCAACCGCAGCTGCCACTCTGGCTTGTCTCCAACGAATCTTCAGTCAACATGGTCTTCCCGAGGTTTTGGTGTCCGAAAATGGTACCCAGTTTACGTCTTCCGTCTTCGAAGACTTTTGCCGCCGACACTGCATCGAACACCTCCGCTCACCGCCGTACCATCCCCAATCCAACGGTCAAGCGGAGCGATTTGTCGACACATTCAAGAGGGCGCTTTTGAAATCTCGCGGGGAGGGGACCGTGGATGAGTGTCTTCAAGCCTTCCTGCTCTCGTACCGGTCCACACCGAATCCAGCTACTCCAGGATGCCAGTCACCAGCTGAAGCATTGATGGGCCGCAAGCTACGCACCACAAACGATGCGCTCATTCCGACAGAGAAGCCACCTACTCACTCTGGTGCCGGCACCAAACACAAAGAATTCGCCGTCGGAGCTCCGGTCTACGCTCGTGATTACCGAGCAGGTCATCCTCGCTGGATCAAAGCAACAGTGAGAGCCAGGCGAGGTGACATGCTTCATGATGTCTCCGTAGGTGATGACACCTGGGTTCGCCATCGCAATCAACTTCGTCCGCGCCACGAAGAAACCTCCATGCCAGCCAGCTATCCCGTGCGCCTGCCGCTGCACATCCTGTTGGATACTTTCGGATTGGCCACACAACGACAGACCACGGTCGAAGCCGCTCAGTCGCCGCCGCATCTCGGGAACCCACCTTGCCGACGAACAGAAAGAATCCGGAGGTCACCGAAATCCCTCCAGGTCAATCCTCGCCAGAAGCGGTACGATCTCTCTCTTCAAAGGGAGGTGTTGCGGGCCCGTCAAAAATCCCCGCAAAAAAATGCGCCAGTAACTCCGGCATAATGGCTGTGGGAAGCGGAGTTCAATTTCTCCCCACAACGCAGCAGTGTTCAGCCACTCCGAGGAGCGTCCCAACTGCGAACCTTTTGACAATGGTCAATTGCAAACTACCACCTCTGCGTGGTGACCTTTTTCCCTAACTTAATAACACATAGCACTCTCTGTGATTGCCCTTTGTCGGTCGTAAAAGAGCCTACAGAGGACCACTTGTCTTTTCTTTCTCTTCGCCTCAGTTGGGAGTCGGTCGGGTCGCGTGATTGCGTGTGAATCGTTAGCTGGCCAGTCTTCGCGTCTAAGTCACTAGCGCGCGTCTATCGTACCCCCTCTCGTGTGCGTCCGTTTTCGAGGCCTCTGCGTCTATACGAACAAGTGCGGCTAAGATCGTTCCCACGCTCGTTCAATTTTCCGTCTCACCGGCTAAGCCAGCGTCATCAGGACAGCGCAATTCCGTTCGAGTGGTCAGCGCAACAAGCAATTATCGTAGGCGTGCCAGCGACCCTCTTATCAGGCGATTACGCAATTATCTCAAGAGGCGGCGTTCTCTCAATTATAACAGCGGCGACGACTAAGGCAACATACGCAATTATAACAAAAGCAAATGGCTGCTGAAGCCAAAGTGGTGGGAATATTGAAATCACGACAAACAGAAACTCAAAAGCATTGCTCAATAAAATCCATTAACAACACATGACAAAGCACGTGTTAGTTGATCGGTGGAATGCCAAATGCATCATCCGATTACTGTAGGCGTCTGGAGTGGTAAAATTAGCGAGCTTACTAGGGCCAGGGTAAAAGAAGCCCTTGCAGCAAGGCCTTTTGCTTACCTAATTCCGGTTGCAATATTCTAATCGCAATCGCTTCAGCCGTCCGTAAGAGTTGCTTTCTAGGCCCCTTTTGTGTACTGTGGTTGTACTGCATAAAGTACTTTGAAGAGCGTCAGCGGTCCTAATTCGGTGCCCGCTTTCTACCAAATGTTCCAGGATGGAAACTTTGGGGCGACTGACGATGCCTTTCCGCAAAGCCGCTGGGCAGTGCTCCGCAATGCGTTTAGACTGATGCCTGGTTGTGTGTCCCACGTACCTCGCACCACAGGCGCAGGTAAACTGATAAAACTTACAAGAAGGATATATGGAAGAGGTTTCGTAAGTAACTTATACAAACGAAACGATGGAATTGGTTGACTCATCTGAATGGAGGTTTTGATGTTGCATTTTTTTTATAAATCACGCTACATTATGTGACTAATTATACGGAGCGGAATACAACAAGTAGTACATACGCGTTGTTAGATGACATGGAGGCATAACCGGCTGGGGTCAATATCCTCGGCACATATATCACTGATAAAGTGCCGCAAACCAACCCCGCATTGCTGTGGAACTCAGAGGGAGGCAGTTATAACAAACTTCAAACAACAGCACAAATTGCAAACTAGGCTCGTTACAGTCGCGCTCAATTGTGCAGCCACAATCTATTCGAAGACACCAGACAGCGGTATTGTCCTCGCGGAATCATCAGTAATGTGTATTGTACCAGTGCGATAAGAGATCAGAAAGTGAGACATCCACGTTTGAGTCAGTTGTAAATAGCACTGTGCCGCGATGGATGACAAACAGCTTCAGTGACGATGGAACTATCTGTGGTGTAGCTCGACACGCATCCACTAATATGATGCGCCCTACCAACTTGCCGAAAAGGTTGATCCCCAGAGACACAATGCTCCATTGTTGAGGCACAATGAGGGGTCGGAATTCAAACCCTCAATGGGCAGATGGGATGTACACCAAGGATGCAGACTGCAAAAATTAAAAAATGCATCTGGCGCTTTTCCGAATGCGCAGCGGCTGTGATTCGTATTTTTGATTGTCCAAGCCCCTCATTTTGCTACTCTCAGAAAATAGCAGTTCTTTCAATCTATACGCATTGGTTGTCTTTCCATGGACACTTTACTGGAAGTAATTGCTCAAAATCTATAAGTATCCACTAACTTAGTCAACTAACGTTGGAAAACTAAGCGAATGTAGAGACTCAAACGTTGGAAAGCTTATAGCTCACAACCACTGTGGGTATTAAAAACCCATTTATATTAAATGTGAGGAAACAGTCCGTTATAAAATGTCTACTTTATGGAAGGGAATAGAAAAACATGCATCACATTTCTCTGTGTGCCCCGACGTCACGGAGAAATCTAATGCCCTTTCTCTCTTGCTATATGTTGCTAGCCGTCTAGTATTCGCAAAACGTTATATCAGACAGATGGTTTAACTGAACTTCTAAGTGCGCATCTCTTTCGCAGCCATACCTGTAAAATTTTAACTAAAGTCAACCGAACTTACTTCAGATAATTGATGAGGCGAATTCAGTCCAAATTTTCACTTATTATTATTTTGTCGATCTGTGGATATGCGCAAGTGTGGGGCACGTTCACCAAAATTTGGCCTGCGAAAGCCTCCCTAACTTATATCATTGCTGTCTAAGGCACACAGACACATGGTTTTGACATTGGTTTGCAAAGCAAACGTTCAAGTGGTGTGCTACTTAGACTCCTGATCGGAACAAATGGATTATGACGTCGTCAACCTATGAAATAACCGGATGATGTAGGCACATTGAAATGGATCTGATTGCCACCGTGAGGGCTGTTACAGCTGTGATGTGAAAGTCTGCTACCCGGAACACTAACGCTTGCTACGTAAAAGAATGTTCGCTGCCAACTAGCGCGGGTGTACAGTGCGAAAAAACGGTCGGCTAACTGACAAACGAATGTACTCTGAGGACACCGACAAAATGATTAGTAATGGAGACCACATAAGCACGGCTGTAGGAACGAGCACTTGATAGGCGAGTATGGCCGAAGTTTATTAATTATTTAAGTGGACACTGCCGCACTGTCTTCTCAAAGCAAGCTCAGAGAATGAAGAGGTAGAAGTACGCCTTTAATTGTAAGCTCGAAGCATTGGCCATGTGTGATATTTACGTTGTGTAGCCTATGGAGTGCGGTCAATCCAATTTCGAAGTTTAACGATAGCGATAGAAAAGTGGAAATGGTGATCATCCTTTGGGAGAGCACCACAATTCGAAAATATTTCGCGTGATGTTGTACGTAATCTCTACCTAGCAACGTTGCATACGACTGTCGACTCAGAACTCTCTTGTCCAAGAAACAATACTGACACAATCACTGATGCAGTCCGGCTCAGCTAAGCTGCGAGTCATCATCAATGTGCTTATCGGCAACGTAGCTTATCATATTCGGATCAAATAAAATAGTTAACTGAGTCATATCAATATTCCAGAGCGACGCATCTAAACGAGTCAGTGATAAACAGCACCCTTGACACTCCATTCAGAGGAAATATTTTGGACAACACACTAAGAAAACAGACGCCGGTAGATTTGTCCATTTCATACTGTCTCAACAGTAGCAAGACAATAACAAGAAATTAGTTATATACTATTTAATTATTGTTACCATGTCAAACAAACGTAGTGAGGTGAACGGCGGTGATGGCTCTAGGACCAGGGCAACCTAAGGCCGACAAACGATCGTTTTTGCGCATATGGGCTGGTCTAAACTGGCTCATCACCGCGGTCCCATCGAAGAGCAAGAAGCATAAACTAGGATAGTTTAATAAAATCCGAAGTGCTGCAGCGGGATTATGCTGTTGACGGGTCACTAAACTATATCTGTCTAATGCTACGCTTGCGCCTTAGGTAAAAACAGCTTATTGGGCGAGGGTTAGCTGACCTCATCTTTTGACCTTGCGCTGAATGCATCTGGGCACGTGTTTCTTCACTCCGAAATTCCAGACCCATTTGGTTCGTCCAATGTAACTTACTCCGCAGTTATATTCAGCTTGGTAAAGACGGTGTGATCTGGCACTGATGGCTTTCACTTCCAATACGAAAGACAGCGACAGTTTCCAAGTTCTACTGCTCACCACAGCATTTGTGGCACTGTAGGTTCTTTGAATACCAGAGATTAAATACTTGGTTGTCCTCGTTGTGGCAGTACTACAGTTAACCGGGAGTTCGAGGTATGTATTTTTCAGGTGTTGTCAACACTGTATCTTTTATCTGTCTGACCTGACTATGATTATATTTGAAGCGTCCGGGTTGGTCTTTTCCAGGAGCATTCTGGTTATTGTCTTTATATCCTCAGCCAGACAACAACCCCAGCAAAAGTACCTGACTTGCATGAAGATAGTTTTCAGCAGTGCATTTGCTTGGCCCATCGGTATGAAACTAATGAAGTGCATGTGCTGATCAGGTCATGTCGGCTTCGGGTAGACGGACCGCGTAACGACCCCGGTATGCCTTCGGCTGATGAGAATTTCCAGCTACGGCATACGGTATTCATCTCGTATTCATGAGTAACTTGTAATTTGACATGGATAATATTAGGCTGGTACAGCAAGCGTTCAATGTGCGCTTTCGAAGAACCGAACAAGAGCATGCCGTTGACATATCGTTTGTAGTTAGTAAGTTAGGAGGTTTCTTAACTTAGGCGCTTTGCTAGCATTGTCATGAACAAGTCAACATTACGGGGCCACTCCGTCGATTTGACCAAATGGGTTCCATGTACAACGGAATCCGGCTTTTCTGTGCAGAACAGCACTGACGGTCTGAGTATGTCCATCGATATTTGTAAAACGGAACTTATCGACGTCCATCAACTGGCAAATGTAATCGACTGTCTCGATGAATTGGAGATGAGCAAAGAAAGTGTTTAAGGCTAAGGAGCACAGGAGCTTGTCAGCTAGATTGATTTGGGCGAGATCTTCAATGAATCAGAAAGAATACTTGAGGCTGTATAGATTTATATGTTACCTAAGGCTAGGATTCGTACAAAAGAACGCGCCCATTTATGCTGAAGGGAATTCACCACTGACCAAGTTTATCTAAGTGGCATCTGTTCCTCTTGCGTCTTTGGTAACCCGTACAGTTTTGGCGTTGAAGAGCCGTGCGACTTAAGGGTGCTCTAATTCTCCTGGTCGATGACGAGATATAACAGAAGTATTTCCAACTGGCGACTGATACCAGCTTCTACATTTGACAGTTTCGCCGGTCGACCGGTACCTTACGTTTTGCATTTCTTGCGTAGTATTCCTAACACTTTTTGAACGTAGCCTTTTCTGTTCATGACTACTGCGCCTGAGCCTTTGTCTGGCTTCACTACAACCACACCCTTATCATTCACCTGTCGTAGCGAATGTAATTGTCAGCTTATTAGCGCACATTTCTCGCTCACTTGTACCATAAGAACCACATTAGCGATATTAGTCAGTTTTTTTCTAAATCAATTGACAGCGTCCAGGCTGGTTGGTTGGAATTCTGTCACCTAGTTAAAAACTTTCCTCCACTGTGCCTGGATGAGTAGGCGGTTCAACCTTGTAGGAGCGACTTTATATTTGGAGCGTAGTGATAAGGCTTCCAGTTGTATATCCGCAAGTAAGACATTTGCCAATTTCAAGACAAACTTACAAGGATTACGAGTAAAGTTATTTTCTCATTGGGTTCTATCATTATATCCGTAGGCGCTGTCCACAGCTTTCCATCTTGTGATCAAGGATCATTATAAAAATCGGCGCAACCTATACGACAGCGTAAAGAACGGACGCCATAAGGGTGCTAGTCTTCATTCAGCTTGTTAGTGTGAACTGCAGTTTATCCGACCGAGTGGAAGGAATACAAATGAGGTTGGTTTTAGACGGTGTGAGTTTATTCGTACCCAATGGTTTCAGCATTGACTGTCGACAGTGACCTAATCAATCACACTCAGCTAAGAATGATATTTTCACTCTTTTACAAGCGAGGTTGAACCTTAGATCGACGATGCGATGCAACAGCCGAATGGTCTCAATAAGAATTAGGTATTTGTCTACAGTAAAATCGATTACGCCGATTTATATGTGTCCTTAGAAAACGATGGATACTCTCTATTTATCTATTGGTCAACATATCCGCTT